>JANITW010000008.1:3919262-3948939 GCA_027564335.1 Erythroxylum williamsii | reverse complement strand
AATTCACAGATTCTCATACAATAGCAGAAATCAGAATTTCACAAAACAGTTTTCACAGAAATATAAGCATTTAACCCCTTTTTCCCAAATCACAGTACAATCAGATGCATACATAATATTTTTCCAATATTTTCTATTTTAAATTCTATGTTGTGACTGAGTGCCTGCACTGTCCCAATCTGGGCACATTAATCAATACACATATAGCTCTAAACTGTCCCTTTTCGGGCTCATTAAACGTTGAGCATATAGCTTTGAACTGTTCCTTTTCGGGCTCATTAAGCGTTGAGCATGTAGCTCTGAACTGTCCCTTTTTGGGCTCATTAAGCGTTAAGCATGAAGGTCTGAACTGTCCCTTTTGGGCTCATTAAGCGTTGAGCATAAAGCTCTGAACTGTCCCTTTCGGGCTTGTTAAGCGTTAATCGCGTCTTGGGGGTAGGAGAGCCCTCTGCGTATGCACTACTTCTCACGCGTATTAGGGATAGGAGAGCCCTCTAGGTATGCACTATTCCCTTTCGAGCTCGAGGCTCTTTTCCAGTAGTCGAGCTTGTAGCTCTCGGTGGTAGCTCCAGTCACAACTGTTATTATTCGATTATTCATGGATTTCATTTATCACACTTCTACAGTGTCACATTGCGATCAGATCTAATTTATGGAAATCAGTCATATCGTTCTCAATTACACATTAACACTCATTCGCAATTTATCGCATTCACTACCAGTTTACACATCAATGTCAAAATTTCCAATCCCTCGGACCTTCGATCCGGGATTTCACACATAGCAATCATACATACTCATAATTATTCTCCACCAAATTCTAAGTACAGAATATTTAACAATCTAAGATTGAGGAACCAACTAGGTTACTCACTTGTAACTTCTGAGCTACTACCTGGAAGTCCCAGCAATATCCGTGGAATGTCGTTCTAACGGTGCCTCTATAACAGTCAAATAATCACCCATTACTAAAATGCACAATCAGAATAATTCAATGATGCACATGTCGTAAATAAAAGATGCACAATGCATGTTCGTGACATTCCCTGCGCTATTCCCAAATTTCCACTTTCTTTTGCCTCAAAACTAACTTTTTTTTCTATAAACACTATCACATTAAGACAAAACCCTTAAATTCTCAAGAAGGACCTCAAAGCCAAATTACTATTTACTATATCAATATCATCCATTGTAGACTCCAAAAGTATGTCATTATTTCAGAAGTCTCAAAATTATACTCCAATATTAATGAAACAACTCTTAGGTTGTAATAGCAATTTAAACTCAATTTTCATTCACAAATCGAGATCTTAAAGACTTGAATTCAAACTTTCTTACTTCACATCAATTGTAGACCTCTATCTCTAGTTTATAACGAATCAAAAATCACCTCAATTGGAGGTCTACATCATTAGTTATGACCCAAAAACTAAATTACATCAGTTCAGAAAATCAGCCTTGCTGCAGCGAAAGGACGCTCGTCGCGACGACACGAGGTCGCTCGCTGCGACGTCTAACTGCTCGTCGCAACGTCTAACCTCGCTCATCACGACGAGGATTTACGGGCTCGCCGCGACAAACCGCTCATTGCGACGAGTAATTAGCCGCTCGCCGCGACAAGTAATTAACCGCTTGTAGCGACGAGGCCCTCACACACGTCGCGACGTGCGGGTTCCTGTTCGTCTTCTCCGATCATTTTTTCACATTCTCTCTCTCAAATCAGTCATAACTCAACGCAACTACCCCAATCTTTCTCATTAAACACCATAAATACATTTTCAACTAACAATAAACAACATATAAAGGGATTACTTACCAAATCAAGCTCTCACTCTTAAAACTTCCGAAATCCTCGCCAACTCTTCAACCCTTACGGCTCCCACTCAAAACCTCACAAATCTTCATCTTCTCAAAGGTTTAGGGTTGGCTCAAGCAACAAAGAAGAAGTGAGCAAGAGAACAACGAGAGATCACACAAGGAGGAGGAAAAGGGAAACAATCGAAGGAGAAGAAATCATGCCCTAGGTGGAGGAGAAAGTTCTATTGCCAAATTTAAAACCTAAGGCATTTAAGGGTTGCTCTCTAACAATTTAAAACCTAGGGTTCAATACATACTACTCAACTTTTCCTCAAATACTCACAAAGTTCTTTTTCTCTTTTCAAAATCATTTCTAGTCCAAATTGTCCTCAAATTCCAATGGTTCCACATTTTTATTTCCTAAAAGTCAATTGTCTATTTTTCCCATTACCATTGGACAGTTATTCCAGTACTATAAAGTCAATCAGTCTGTTACTCGAAAAATTTTCGGTCCGAATATTTTCTCCCAAAATTTTCAGAATAATTGCTAAGGGTCACTACTAACTGAAATCACTCCTAGAACATTCAAATCACATTTTCAAACATAATATCTCAGAATTCACAAATCACATCATATTCACAAATAAATACCGGGAAATGCCATGAATGCATGTACACATATGTGTATGTGTAAAATGTCTCATTCCTCTCTATATCGAGAGGCCAAATGAATGAACAATTCAAAATATGCAATGTGACCTACTAGCCCGTCCCAATTTACCAATATAACCTTCCCATCGGTGATGGGATGTTACAGTTCAAATCCACTTGGCAAGTATCAAATATTATCACAGATAAATCATTTCTCAGTTAAACAGTTCCATCAAATAATAATATTCACACAGCTTTGCAAATCATTCAACGAATTCAAATTATATGTGGATATGATACATATGATACTCACATTCATTTTTTATATTATTGTGAATGTGTGCTTTTATAGTATCCCGAATCATCGGGCTCAGTCAGTCAGTCTGTTCATTACAGAAATAGGGCTCATTGGTCACAGTGAGTCATTGGCTTAAACCACATATGCGGGAGCTTAAAGCTCTTATCAGTAACAGTATTAGTAGCAACATCAGTTACAACTCCTTTATATTACATGCATTAGACTGAAATGCATGCCACAATTTAGTAATCAAATTCATTCATTTTCATTTGCAAGTATTATGACAGTTCAACAATCACAGTGTCAATCACAATAACAATAGTCATCGGATTAGGTCCGGTATTCAACTTTTTAGTTGAGAATTAGAAAATTATTTAGGCAGACGCATTCACATTCAATCAACACTTCCAATATTAATTATTTTCATGTATCAAAATGCCTCGAATAAATACTATCTGGAATCCAATACATAATCAGCACATTTCAGTACAGTTCAATAAGATAGCAATACAGTTCAGTGCAGTTTAGTAATATACAAAACAAGAAGGTGAGGCCATCTTAAGTTACTCACAGTATACTCCAAACAACTATTACCTTGAAGTGTTGGCAATGTCTGGATGTTGCCGCTCAATACATTCTCTATACATACAATACATACACATATCCCAATATTGTACAATTATGTATTCATTAATACACATTCATATAAAAATATGTATAATGCATGTCCATGATAATTTCAGGTTTCTTATCATTAATCTTGTCACAATAATCATTCGAATATCCACATTCAATTGATTAACTTAAATTTACTTAAAGGTACACTTTCGGGTCTATTTTGCACAATTAATTTCACTAGGAAAGTGAAGAAATTTGGTAACACTTCCTTCTAACAAATTATTTTCCTATGTCTTAAGTCTCTATTGATACCAAGATCATTCAATTTGGTTCATTATTTTATAAGTTATTCTCATAATATCACAGACTAGGTACATTTGAAATTTTGGCTAATGCATGATCATGCATTCAAGTTGTACAATTCATATTTCTCAATTCTAATTTCCAAAAATTACAAATTTTATACCAATTTAAAACTAAGAGAATAAGTTACAACTTTGGTGTAGACACCTTAGCCTAATTAGGTCTACATCAATATAATTTATTCAACAACAATAGGGCATGATTTCTATTCCTGATAGTGTTATAGCCTAAGCCAAGACTTAATTTCATGCCAATTTTGAAAGTCTTAGAGACATAATTAAAATTTGATTTCTTAAAAAAAATTGTAGATATATGTTTCAAGTTTAATCTGGAATTAACCCATTTGGAAATCTACATATCAAGATATAATCAAAATACCAAAGCATGTTCAATGAAAATTCTCCATTTCATAACATTTCAACACATTTTCTCACTTTCATCCAATCAATCTTTTTCAAATCAATTTAGATGGCTCTAACTTTTCATTGGAAAAAAGATAATGTCTTAGGAGTCCATTAATTCAAGTTTCAAGTTATTTGAAAGTCGGATGACAAAGTTATGGCCAAAAGACTCAAAATTGTTCAGTAAAAATACTCTAGCTCATATTCAAACTTCAACAACCAAAATCATACACACAAATCATCACCTTCTTCTTCCTCTCTCTACTGCAATTTTTTTTATGCTTAACAACAATCTTAAATAGGACCTATATCATGCTTTTCCACTCCCATTTGTTTAACTCACTCTAAACCAACTCATAACTTAAGATCAAATTCAAACATCTAAAAACTGATACATATACATATTTCAACATTTTCAACTTCCTCTTACTACTGAAATTTTTGTTTTCATGAATAATTTTCAACAGAATCCATAACTTCTTTTTCAAATCTTTCTAAAGTTAACTTCATAAACTTTCATCAAATCCCAGTTCATCTCAACATAAACAATGCAAAAATCCAAGATTTAAACAACATCAAAATCGATATCTCTCACACTTATTCCTTATTTTTTTGCATTTTTTTTTCCATATTTTGGTACTTCTTCATTCTCACTATTGAATTTATTTCTTCTCATATCACTTATGCATGAACCCATGTACAAAACATTAAAACATCAGTAAATGTTATTCTAAAAAAACTTAGATGCAAAAAAAATTTAGCTCAAAAATTTCAGATTTTCTTACCCTCTCAAGCAACCAAACATCAACACACATTATATTCATCTTTAACTAATTCTTCAACTGTTGAGAGTTCAGAAACCAAATACAAGAACATGCATAACAAGTAGTTACAGTGATGGATGAAAAGAACAAGGAAAGGAGCTTTCATGTGGGTGTTTTCAATGGAGCAATGAGAGAATGAAAACAAGACACCTAATTACGTGAGTTAATACTTTTTTTTTATACACAGGAAAGCACACAAACAGAAAACAATTTACAACGTACGTGGGTTAATACTTTAATAACACATGGCACCCATGAAAGACACCTAACTACGTGGGTTAATACTTCAATGACGCATGACACCCATGCATGTGAGCCATGTGTCATCTTCTCATTTGTCTTTTTTTTCAAAATATCCCAAAATTTTGAAAATTCTCTAAAATTTACTAAAAATTCTGAAATAATCATAATACTCTCTAAATAATTTTTCAACACAAATAATTCACAATTCATATTTTAATCGCATTTATAATTTAATTATACCAAAAAATGTCAATGATGCATTACAATTATTTTAATGAGCCAAGATAAATATTCATATGTGTTTGAATATACTAGGAAGCATGAACCCGAAATGCACTTTTAATTTTTTACTGTACTCTCAATTCACTATTTTAAGGTCTAGCCTCAAACATGAGATGTTATAGAAAGAGCTAAAAATCTTCGCTACAACTCGTACATCTTCGATTTTTTCATTGAGCTGCTTCATTTGATTCACCACCGCCAATATCCGAGTAAAATGATTTTCTATGGACTCATTCTCCTTCATCAAAGTCAACTCAAACTCAGCTCTTAGAGTTTGGAGGCGTACCTTCTTCAACTTATCAACTCTGACCACGAAAGTCTTTAGAATTTTCCAAGCATCCTTGGCTCTTATCACATTGGCTATCTTCTAGACATATCTATCATTTAGCTAATCTAACAAAAATGACAGGATCATAACAGTGCCATCTGTTCTCTAATTAATTAGTAAGTTATTCTTGCTTCTTCACAAACCTATCCCAGGCTTCAGGAGTAGATTGATTTCCCGCATCAAACAACTTTCTTCCAGAAAGAAAACCAAATACTTGTTTTAAATTTCCCCTAGATGGTCGAGCACTTGTCACAAATTTACAGATAAATACAAGTCTCCGTCGCATCTCTATCTTGGTAATGTTTGTACCACCAAAAGATTTTCCATCATCAAAAGTACCTAGGGAAAAGAAGGGAAGAATTCAGAATAAAATTAGCAGATGTTAATAGACAATCACGATCACCTATTACAATTTGACATCACTAGCCTAGGGAAAATGTCCACTCTAGGTCGTGTTTATTGCTTCTGCGCAAAATATTTTAAATTCTCATTGATCGACCCGGCTATTATGCAAAGACAGAATATAGTATTTGATGTTTAACAAACTTCCGAAGTTTGGGGATTTAAGGCAACTCCAACCAATTCTACGCTACGTGAGTTACATTAAAAATGAAATCAATTGCGTGGTCTAGACCTAAAATCACTCTTTCCAATTCTTAAACATGCGTGTAGTGTTGTTTTTTCTCCATTCTTCCCCCAAAATCATTAGACGGGAAAATATCATATAGAAAGATAACATATGGGACTCATACCTTCGGGATCAAATAACGATGTCAAAATAGCTAAACAAACACATATACTGATATCTTCCCCTGCAACCGAAAGTTAATGCAGCATATTATTAGCGGTCATACCAGTGCACAAGGCATGCAAAGAAGATGATTATTGCTCCAGGCAAGACTCGAACATAAGTAACAATTTCAAATGTATACACTAGATGATTAATTATACCACAACTAAAATAATCAAAAAAATATGTACAGCCATCTAAATTTATGGAATAATTCGCATATACGCGCTAACTACTTGGCTCCAAAGAAACCAGGAGAAATTCAATAAATATGGATGTTGACAAGAAAGGTTGCGTTTAACAGTACTCACCAGTTTGGCAACAAACCAGAATTCTTTTCCCCTTGCCAAGATTCACCTTTGCAAAGTCTACTGCAGTAGGGAGATGGTTTAATAAGGAAAAGCGATCCATCTTTGAGCTCTGGGCAGGCAAAATGCAGTCCAAGTCAACAAACGAAATAACAAAAAAGTTTCAAATACAATCATAAAATCAAAAGACCAATTTCTTCTTACATCATACGCACCACCATACTCAGATGTAAATATGCTTGGTTATCCGCATGACAAACATATTCAGGTTGTTGATCACAGTTCAATATGCAATCAACATGTTGCACGTTTGCAGCTGCAACAAGGGAAAGCAACAGAAAAGTAAATGAGAAAGCTACTACTTTAGAAGCTATAACAATAAAGTTGAAGCTGCAAGGTGATTAACTTTTTGCAAAACTAGGTTGTTTGAAACTAGTGAAGAGCAATCAGAGTGGCTCAAGTTTCCACAAGAAACTGTAGGACAACTAATTTTGAAAATCTTAGTTGAAGCTAATCAATCATTCAGGAGAGGATACTTTGAACTTGAAATCGATCAACCGAGAACGTGCATAAAAGTAACAACAAATTGATCAATAAAACTTGGAATTCAATGCCCTAATAACTAATGACTAAAATAATACACCTAGCTCTTGAGACTAAAGCCGGCTTGTTACTTATTGCTTAAAAGCACCCTAAAAGAAAAAATCTCAACAAAACTCGACAGAGAGAGATGAACACACAATCTACGTACTCGTCTTTCTAGTTCAGAGAAAAATCCTAAGTATCGGCCAAATTATTGTATGAAAAAACTAGTCAAGCTACATTACAGACCCAAGTCTCTGGACCAGTGAAGAAGCATCACTGCTGTGGTTATGATTTTGAGTAAATAAATAAGCATACCACATTTTGTTGTGCCGACAGCAAGATTAGTAGAGCTTAGCCAGTATATAGAGTAATCTTCATAAGAAGACTTCAGACTAGTGTCATCATTAAGCGTGCTCAGAGAGAATGATGGCTCTTTCTCTGGAAGATTAGCTGTCTGTTGTAGCAACTTTCGAGGCTTGACAGCAATCTGAGGAGCAACCTGTCCTCTTTGAGCATGATATACTCTATCCTTCTCAACTATATCAGCTACCTTTTGGTTACACAAATCAGGCCCAGAACTAATGAGATCATAGGCATAATTCCAAAACAGACCAGGAGACAGACCCCTTGACCAACTTTCTTCATCGTCTCCAGCTCCTGCTATGTAATTCCAACTAAATTCAGAGGTGGTCCTATGTTGATAGACATCAATTGATGAAGATGCTGAAACAAGTATAACAGGGGTAAAATCCCAGGAATCATGATCAGGAACTTCATTCAACCAGATGACAGTCTTTTGTGATATCCACAGAGGTCGTAATGGCTTTCTCAGGCATGATGCAATAGATGCGATATCAGCTCCACTGGATTCCAACTGTTTAGTCCACTCCTCAATGCGCTCATCAATAGATGCTTTCTCTGTTTCAGGAACCCAAAGAGGCAGATGCAAGGAACAATCCCAAAATTGAGATGCTGGTCTTTTATCTTTAACATGATCAGCACTGAAGCCCTGCTGTAAGCAAGCAAAAGATGAATGGAGAGGCATGTGTATGCTTGTATTACAGTCACGATAAGAACACATTACATGACATCTTATGATCTTTATAATAATGTTGGTTTCCTGGTACTGGTCTAACACTAAGCCCAGAACAGCAAAGGATTTACAAAAATAAACATCGAAAAACACTCACCCCTTCAGAATCGAGCACTTTCCTCTTATGGTTAAAAATGGCCCGATTCAAAACGCAAGTCCAAATGGGTATAGTCTTAGAAAAACTGTCCGGAAACCGCTTCCCTCTTCTAGTCGAATCAACGATTATACACCCTCCTTTCTCTCCTACCCGTACATCAATCAAACACGTGTAAAAAACAAAGGCAAACACTTGCTTTCCAATGACAAAAAAAGAAGAAGAAAAGGCTCATGCATTAAGTACCAGCTAATAAGGCGACATGGAGATTGAGGCGAGAGGTGTTAAAGGACCAATTGTTGGTGTGACCATCGGTGGACTTGAAGTAACAAGTAGAGTGGAAATTGGGCGAGTACCAGAGACCACAACGGAGGTTGGCGAGAAGAGGGAGGTCGGGCCATAGCTGGGAGATTTCTCCAACGAAAATGGAGTCATCGTAGATGGATCTTAGAGCATTATATAGAGAGTTGTCTCTGCGTTTTATGGATCTTGCTGCTCTGTATATGCTAAGCTTCCCATCCGATTCCATGAGCTTCGCAATCTCTAGTTCTTTTGTCTAGGGTTTTAGCAAAATGCAACGATAAACAGAGGCAAAGAATCTTACACAAAAATAAATAGAAATTTGTACGAAAATGACAATAACGACGACCATAACATCCACATATTCGGAAACAGTTAACTAATCTAATTAGCATATTCTATTAAATTTTATAAGGACTAATATGAATTCTAAAAATATATAATATAATACAAGACATATTAAACATGATAAGATTAATAATAAAAATAATTAATTAAATAAATATACAAATAAAAAATAGGTATAAGAATATATCAAATTAACCATTAAATAAGTAATTAAATTAAGTAAGAAATTACTTGAATATTAAGGCCAACTATAAAATAAAAGATTCAAAAGAAAGTGTTTAAAAGATTTAAGAAAATGAGGAAAACCTTTTTATTTGAGAACTTTTATTTATATCCTAGTACGTCAAAGTATTTTTATTATATGTTATGTCTATGATAAATTTCAGTTGAGTCATATCATTCTGGTTACTTCTTCTTATCTCTTCTTAGGCTTTTTTTTTTCCTTCTTACCGTCTTTAAGTTTTATTTTCTTGCATTTTTTTATTGGAGGGTCAATGTATCTCCTTTTAAGATGTATGAATCACCTAAGTCTCATCTTTCTTAATTTTTCATTAATAATGACCAACTTGAATTTGTGACTTACCAATGATTCTTGACGTTATCTCTTCTAATAAGACTACATATTTAACGAAACATTTTTATCTCTCCTATTATGTACTTGTTTGATGGGTTAACAATCTATATCCCATATAGTATGGTGGCTTAATCATTAAACAATATAATTAATCTTTGAGCCTGAGTTGTATTTTCTTATCACATAAAACTTCTGACACACTTCTCTTTTGGACAACTTTGATTTGATATGGTAGATTGTATCTTCATCAATTTCTCCATTACTTTATATAATAGATCATGCCTACTTAAAACACTATTTTTATAGAAAAACTTTTGAACTAATATTTACTTTTACATCAAAAGTCATCCTATGTTCCAAAATGTTATATTCTAATTGCTCAGTCTTAGTCTTGTTCAGTTTAAAACCTTTTGACTGTAATATATCCCTTCAAAGTTCTAACTTAATATTGACATCCTATTTTGTATTGTCCACTAAGATAATATCATTAACAAACAACACATATCAAAACTCGCATAATCATTTTAAGAGAAATATTTTATATAATACTTAATAGATATTTATTAAATTTTTTATATTTAACCTAAATTCATATTAATATATTCTAAACATATACCTACACAAATTTTGGAACATGGAATATGTAATAGGAGATAAAAAAACATAATGTTACAAAAGTTTAGAAAGATAAATATATCATTGCATTTATCACATAAAACTTAAATGTAAATATCAATTGACATTTAAACCAAAAAGAAATCAACCAATAATATAGTAAGATTTATAATAAAATATTAAAATAAAATATAATTCTTATTTTTAATATTATTGTTAAAAAGAATCCACTTAAAATAATTATTATATTTTGAATAAGATATAAAAAATGGCATTCAAATTAATAATATAATTTTATTAAAATTTTATAAATATTAAAATGTAAAGCATATTTCTAATATTTAAAAATATTTTTAAAACTATATTAATATCTAATAATTTCTAAACTTTAAGATTTTATTAGTACCATTTAAAATTTTTTGAAGGTAATATAATATATAACATTGGGAACTCATTTGGAGATATTTTAGGTGCTACTTGTAGTATGAATTACAGATAAGTTAATAGGTTGTTGTGATAAGTTAACTTTATTTAAGTATTTTATTTAAGGTATTTTAATCATATAACTTTGAGAGCACAAAGTTTACGTGCCGTTAATTGAATTTGATCTGAATTAATTATTTTTTTAGTTTGTTTAAATTATAATTAAAATAACATATTTAATATCTAAAATATATTTTTAAATTATAATTAAAATAACATATTTTAATATCTAAAATATATTTTAAATTTAAATTCAACTTAAAATCTAATTAACTTAAATTTAATTTGTCTAATTTTAATTGAATGGTAATTGAATTCCAACTAGATTTATCTATCTAAGTGCCTATTTAGATTGATTTATATCAGTAAAGCTTTTATTAGTAGAGTTTTTGTTAGTAGAATTTTTATGAGAAGAACTTTTTTAAGAAACCAGTTGACTGTTTGACTGTCATTTAAAAAAGAGTTTTTTGAAAGAGCTTCATACAGTAGACTGGTTGACACCATAAAAATAAAAAGTATTTTTAATTTTAATTATTTTTATTTTTATAATAAAAATTATTTATGCATATAAATATAATTTAAAATATATTAAAATAAACAAAACATAATATATTAATTATTATATAATTTTAATCCATATGAAACATAAATGAAAATATATTTAACCAAATCTATTATATGGATTATAACATAAATAAAATTTATATAAAAAATGAATATTAAAATATATCAAAAAGTCAAATAATATTATATAACTACCAAAATAAACGTAAAGATGAGTTTATAAATATTATGAAAATTATGTATAAAACATAAAGATAAAAGAGACTTATTAATTAATCTGAAAAATTTACATGAAAAAGTGTTTTTTTTTTAATCTTCAAATTTGAACTTCTTAAAAAGTTGTATTTTGTTTGTTAAAAAAGTCATACCTATTAAAAAAGTACTTTTTTTATTTTACAATCAAACACTATTTTTTTAAAAAAATAATTTTTAAAGTAAAAAAAGTAATTATTCACTTAAAGAAAACTTATCCAAACAGGATGATAAACATTAGACATGGCAGTTCATTCCTTTCATCAAAATCAACATTGGAAACAGATAAAAGCAAACATATCATCAGCTTCAATTTTTATTCCATACAGGCTCTGCATCTATGTGTTTGTCTTTCTGGCATTTTTCGCTATCCCTCTAGAGACGGTTGACGCTGGGTTCACGACCTTTCTTATCTTGAGCACATTCCAAGCAGTGTTCACACAATGCCCTGTAGTCGCTAGCATATCCCCTGTAGCCGCCCCTGCAGTTTCACCAAACCTGTTGTGTGACAAAAACATTAGAAGAGGTCATTATGAAGACCATATAGACTTTGAGACTCCTAGTAGGTTAGAAAATTCACTGTAAGGAAATGTCTGAAGTAACGGAATTGTCCCGAGTTTCCTGGAGTTCCTGTAATTCTCTGTAATTAAGATGAAATGTACCCTTACTCTGTCCGAGTTTCTCTCATGTGAAACTTGATTAAGAAAGCAGAACGTAATGCTAACCACAAAGAGTGAGTCTCAATCATCACCTTTCGGTCACCATACTGGTTGTGGCACTACTGGTCGCTGATAGAGCTTGCTTTTCTGCAACTTCAGCTGCTTCCATGATCTTATCTGTAGATGGTAACGTCGAAGAATCTGTGACAATTATCTAGTAATGCATGATCTATCTGGTGAGAGTTATAACTATTTTACTTACTGACAGCATCAAGTGAGGCCAGGAGCACCTCTCCTGGAGCTGTGGATAGAAAATTCTGCGCTGCTTGGGACTTCACAACGGGTGCCATTAGTGACTCAGTGGCACCACCAATTCCATCAAGCATGGCTTTGCTCACATTCTCCGTTGTCCTGGATAAATTTTTTACCCTGCATAACAAAGAAAACAAAAGTAATACTCAATCTAAGAGGCCGATTTGATATGCTAATTTAAGATACTTAAAAAATGTCATTCTTCTTCAATTGGCCAACCTTTCCAAGGTTTTATTGATTCCTGTCTTCTTTGTTGCCCCTTCACTCTTGTCACTGGGTTTCTCGGCCAGAACACGAGCTAAAATCATTTCTCCTCCACTATGGATCTGCAATTTTTACTAACCTCAAGAAGAAAAACTGTATAGACCGCAAATCAAACATTTATTTTCCTACAAACAACTATGTTATTGATGGTTTTGGTCATCATACCCAACAGGCTCTTCTCAATTTATGAGCTTGCAATTCTAATAATGATCAGCTTCATCAGAATTTTGCGAATTATAATCTGAACAGGAAGAACTCTAACCTTATTGCTATAAGCGTTGCTTATAATAAAGATGCCCTTTACAATTTGACCAGTTCCTCCAGCAATAGCCTTGGCTAGTATGTTATTGTAATCCTCCATCCTCGGAGCAAACTGTTTCCAGTCAACATTTCTACTACCAGTAGTAGAAGCAGAAAAGCACGAATGTTCGCTCAAAAATGAATCAAGTGAGGGCAAGCTAGTAGTGCACTGCTCAGAAAATGTCACTCCGAAGCTGAGAGGATTGCTGTTTTTAATGGGCAACGAAAACAAGTAGTGAAGAGAATCAAGTTTCACAACAGGCTCGTCTTTAGTCAATGGCCACGAAAGATCATCGCCAACTTTTACTATAGTAGCAACCGGAACACCCTTATCCAGGACATGGATGAGCAAAAATTCTCCTTTGGCAAGTTCCAGAACTTCTCCTTGGTCCATCAGATGTACCGTGCATCCAGGAATCCGTAGTGTAACCTTGTGGTTTGGAGTTTTGGCGACTAAGTTCTTTTGTTTTGATGAAACAGTGAGTTGGGAATTGCTATGCTTGGAAAAACCCATTTCTGCTACTCCTGCTGCTCTATCCCTTGAAGACAGAAGACCTTGTGATATAGCTGTAGATGGACATGAATAAAGGAAGAAGAAAAGCGGATGTCGACACAGAATTTGTGCTTCCATTGACTCTAATTTACAAAAGTAGATTCCCTATAAATGATTCTGCCAAGTTTAAAGGCTAAAGTGCCTTGCCATTCCCTTTTTTTTTCCTCTCAAGAACTTGGTTCAAGTGGGAAGGGAATTTATCGCTTACTTATATCCGTAAGTTTCCAATTTTCCGGAAAGCCACGAGAAACAAGTTATGTATGAATGGCTTTTCATGCCACTTGGAAATCTAATTTTCTTAATAGTTAGAAGATGAACGGTTGAGATATGAAGCCTCATAATATATTTTGAAGTGTACACAAAACCTGTATAACTCGTGTGTGTTTGTGATTTTCGTACTTGTTTTTTGATTATTGTGATTGATCATTGATCACTCCACGTTTCTTCAAGTAGAGGGGACAAATTGTTTCCCAAAGAAGCTTCAGTATTCATAATGCTGAACAGACTTCTGACTTGTACATTACAATAATACAATCCCCTCGTGGATTAAAATTTCCTGTTTCCGTTATTTGCTGCACTCCTCAGCATTCCTGTGGAGACAGATGACGCTGGATTGATGGCCTTCCGTATCTTAAATATATTCCAGGCAGTGCACGCACAATGACCAGCCGTGGCAAACACATCCTCAACAGCCTCCCCTGCATTTTCTCCAAACCTGGTACAAAAGTTAACAAAGGAAAATTCAGCAACTACAGTTAATCCTAAACAGTTTAGCAAATGAGTACGTTTAATGCTTTGTTACCTTTTACTGACCGCTTTGGTTGTAGCTTTTGATGTTGCAGTTAAAGCTTGTTTCTCTGCAACTTCAGCTGCATCCAGAACCTTGTCTGCATATTAAAACGTAGTTATTATTCTCCTATGTTTTAAACACCTAAGTGTTTATATTTTCGGAAGTTAAATTACAAGTTTTGACTTCACTTACTAACAGCATCAAACGAAGCCAATAGGACTTCTCCTGGAACCCTGGACAGGAATGCTTTTCCTGCTTGGGATTTCACCACAGGTGCCATTACTGATCCACTGGCAACCCCGACGCCATTAAGCATGACTCTGCTCAGCTTTTCTGTCATTTTGGACAGCTTTCTCACACTGTTGTAACAGAGAAAAGGGAGCAATCAATCATTTTGAAATGTGAAAGGAGAAATTTTGGAGTGTTCCTATCATGTCGTGGTGAAAATTGTTTCTATCTTGGGATACCGCTTTAAGCTTTTGTTGACTTTGCTCTTTTTCTTGGCCCCAGAGCTTCTGTTCCTGTTGATTTCTTCGGCTCTGGCTCCATTTTTCTCCTCTGCAGCACGAGCTGCAATCATATCCCCTCCCTTGTGGACCTGCTTTTCATTTCACTTTTAGAAATTACTGCACATATCAATGTCAAGCTTAGGATAATATATTTGTCATCGACACTCCATACTTACTACTGCATATATTAGTAAAAGTTCATTACAATCATGCTCTTTTACATGTTGGGTGGGGTTGCTTCAGCCATTCACAAAAGCCAGAAAACTTTGTACATAAAGATGATTACTGAGCAAATATATTAAGCTAATATCTCGTGATTGCCACTCATTTTCCTGCGAATGTTTTAACTATAATTTCCAAGATTTGATAAAGTTACTATGTAATCTGCACGCCGTTCGTGTAATGTAGCTATGAATTCTTTTAGAAAAGACAAATTTTCAACCTCATAAAGCTGCTAATGACCATTGAATTACACCGTATATCCAGGTTTTTTAACAGTAAACTCCGGAGGCATACCTGGTTGGTGTAAGCATTACTACATTTGAAGATGCCCTTGACAATCTGCCCAGTGCCTCCTGCAATAGCCCTGGCCAAAAAGTTATTATAATCTTCAATGCTAGGAGCGAACTCTTTCCAGTCAAGATCATTCCTTCTACGCCTAGTCGAAGCCGACGCAGAAAAGCATGAATGTTCCGAGAGAAAAGAATCCAGCAAAGCCAAACTGTTAGCAAACTGCTCTGAGAAGGTTACTCCATAGCTCAAAGGATCGCCATCTTTCATGGGCAATGAGAACAAGTAGTGTAACGCATCAAGCTTTACAACTGGCTCATCCTTCGTTAAAGGCCACTGAAGATCTTCACCAACTTTAACGATTGTAGCAAGCGAAACATTGTCTTCCAATATACGGACGAGTGTGAACTCTCCTTTCGCAAATTCTTGTGCTTCGCCACCTTCCACTAGATGAACTGAACATGCTGGGATTAGCAAAAGAACTTCTTGTCGGAGGAGTTTTGGTTCTGGGTATTCCAGTTGTGAAGATGGGAAAGTAGTTTGAGGAGGAGGTGAAGCGTTTCTCATTCTGGCGTTCGTTTTGGAACTTGTAGACCTGAAACAACCCATCTTGATCGTTGAAAAGTGCTGTTCTTGAGTGAGTGATGGTCTGGGAGAGAAACTGGGTGTTGTGTGGAGGGAAAGATGAAAGATGAAAAGGGGATTGGTTGACAGGCAAACCTGCGCTGTAGCCTGATGCTTTCTTCACCTTTCTGATGACTTTATTCTATTCCTGATGCTGATGGGTAACATTTGCTACTGTAATGTACACCTTTCGGTGGAAGGTAAATAATATGTTCTGTTTTTCTCAAAAAAAGATAATAATATGGTATTTGTTTACGTATAACAAAATTAAGCTGCACGGAATCGAACTTAACGAAGATACTGATTTGCCTGGGCATTGCAATCTCTCGCATGTCAATACAATACAGAACGAATTGTAGAAAATTACAAAATCAACACTGGAGACATAACGAGGGTTGACTCCAGCAATCAAATTGATTAAATGTGGATGCATAAAGTGATACAAAAAAACCCTAAATCTCTACCCCAGGAGATATATTGAAGAAGAATTCCAATCATAAATGCCTATTTCCTAGTGGCCCATTGAGCGTAACAATCTGACTAGACAATGACCAACTTGTCCAACATCATTCCTAGACGTCATATTTCTTAGGTTGTCTCCACTGAGCTACACTTAATGTCAGGTTGCCAAGGAACGTGTCTTTGGGAGGAGCTCCTTTCTTCCCCAAGTGTTTGCCTCCCAAGTCTGTGTAAATAGGACCCATATCCTTTGTTCTCTCAATCTGCACGTCAAAACAAATGCTGGTGAGTAGGTCATCTAAAACAAAAGAACATTCATCTCGATCTGGATTCATGCCTTGCTGATCATAGCATGCCAACTTGAGCACATGGTCACACTAAAGGCTGAAATGGAAAGGAAGCTCTTCACAGAAAAAGAGTTCGCTAAAAATGAAAGCAACTCTTTTTCTTACTCTTCATGCGATATGGGGCTTCAAATGCTATATAAAACAATAAGATAGAGAAGGGATCTACAAGTTCTGATACAGCTTTCTCTAAAATGATGGCTTTTATAAGGCAGCCTTTTAAGTGGAGATGTACATTTCATATATAAATGTGTTCCTGCATGACGGGACATAAGGTCCAAACTGACATACCTTACTTATCTTCCCATCCTTCAAGTAGTATCGGATGCCAGACCAATTGATGGACTGAGAAAAATGAGAACCGAAAGCAGATATGGGATATAAAAAGTTATCCACCAGTATCGCTATGAACACCTGCAACCATGGAAAAATTATAGTTTTTGATAACAGTGTAAGTTGTCGTTATCATAAACATGTACTCCAATTTCCCTTATTTCATTCCAAAATGGAAACGATTGCATCCAGATATCATACTTGCTCACAAGGACCATGGCCCTTTCGAATGTAGAGTGGGGAAGCATTTGAACCAATTGCGTGTACAGATGTTACTATCCTAATCTGAAGGCCAGCTCAAAAAATCTTAAAAGCCACCATCCAACATTAGCCACTAGAAAGTAAATGTCAAAATGTAGTGATCACAATGTCATCACAAATCACACATTATCTGGAAATGCAAGAGGGTAGATGGACAATTCACAGGAATCAGGATGCTATAATATCTTGATACCAAAGATAAATCTTGCAAAGAAGTGCAACCACATCGTGTCATGAAAGAACTGATACTCACAAGGACCCAGTTATATGTTGCAAGAGATAATTGAGGTGCCTCAGGGGATAGCATGTTGCATAGCTCAACTTCTATCCTTGTCAAGTTCCACATGGACAGTAGTTCAATAAAGGTGCATATTGCTAGGCAGGTTACCAGTAACAAACCTGTGTATATAATTTGCTAAGCTCTATGAACAACAAAATCAAATTTAAACAACAGAAAAGGTTAACCAGAAAATTGCCATGCCCCTATACTGGTAACATACAAATAGTCAACCAGTTATTGTCAACAATTATTTGGGTCTTAAAACACTACCACCGACATATTCAAAGTATTAGCATGTCTGCTCACTGAAAATGTGGAGAAGAAAAGAATAATCCTAAT
The DNA here is from genome assembly GCA_027564335.1 of Erythroxylum williamsii. Lineage (NCBI taxonomy): Eukaryota > Viridiplantae > Streptophyta > Magnoliopsida > Malpighiales > Erythroxylaceae > Erythroxylum > Erythroxylum williamsii. Next base: position 3,930,591 of record JANITW010000008.1, on the reverse strand, counting down.
TGCAATATTTCTCTAATAAAAAGTCTTCCAAATATGATAACTGAAAAAAACGATGGTTTTCCAGGTTAACCTGATATCCTTTCCTACTCATCAACTACAAGGTGAAGGTTTAAAACTGTGTCTGTAGCTCCTGTACTCGACGACAACACATGCTGCATGATGATATCCATAATAAAAAGCAATAATAGCTTCTTATTCTCACGTCTTCAAACAAAATATTGTAATATTGCTCCATCTGACCAACAAAAACAATGGTTCACCAATCACGGACTCACCGTTAGAAACAGAAGTTGCTTCCCCTTGAGCATATCCCCGAATATATATACATAGCGCTGCTGTAACATGTATCATAGACATAAAATATGGCAACACAAACCCCCAAGATAAATAGCAGTGAGTAGAGAATAGTGCCTTATTCATCCACCAATTAACATTTGATATGTAGGATTCCAAAACAAATGTTTGCTTCCTCAAGTAATTCCAGTACCTAGAAAAGGAACATTTAAGTCATCTTGCGAATAAACTGTGCTGCATTTAAATCTATACAAGTGACAATCACAAACCGTGAGAAATTAAGATCGCTGGCAAGGGGATGTGGGAAGACGGCAACAGGGGGTGATGTAATGAGTTTCTTGTGAGCCCCTGGGAAGAGATGGAAACTTCCAGCATCATCAGAAGTGATCGGTTATGACATGAAAACTTAAAATGCAAGACATAAAGCTGGAGGTAGCTGTTGTTTCTAATAGAATTAGCTTCCAGACTATTTTAGTTACCAGCTATAGCTGCAAGAGTCATATCATCAGAGTATCCTCCATCTCGAAGTCCTGAGACCACACCATAGCGGTCATATCTAAAATCATCAGCATGCATCTGAAGAGAAATTATAACAATTAAGATGAATTTCTACCATGTGCAAAAAATCATAAGTATAGCCCCCAGTACTCACCATCATGCATCCTCCCCACAGAAAGAACGTTTTGCCACCAGTTGCAAAGCCCATCGAACAAGGCTGTTAATGGAAAATATCCCCATGTTCATGTGTTAGGTCATATTACAGTACAAACCATAAAATAAAATGGGCAGCTTTGAACACCTAATGTTCATGAAACTATAATTATGATAGAGGAATGGTATTGAGGAACCTTATCATGGTTTCTATACCATATGATATTCATAGATGCAGTAACTTCCTAAGCTCCCAGAAGGCAGATCAAGTGGGTATCCAGTTTGAATAAATATCTGCATACATTAGTCGAGATTTAAATCTAAAATTTGGCCAGTAATTTTGACCACTACATCAGCAAGTACTACACCAACAATAACAGCTACACCTCGGGATTTTTTTCCATCTCAGTAGTGAGGGCTCTGACTGACCCAGGATGCAGCCTAACATCGTCATCCAAAAATAATATATACTTGCTGTCCTTACACATCCGCTCCGCCCCAACCTTGACAATAACAATCATCAAAACATTAAATGCTAGCAAAGCAAGCTTCTGGATGGGACAATACAGAATACATGTAACAAAAGTGTAAAAAAAAGGCTAAAAAATTTATGCTTTGCAAATGTAGGTGGCTCAGGTTGTTGGTCCAATCCTCATTAAAAAGGTGTGCATGAAGCTCCATGCCATCCAACATCTAGTCTAAAAGAACTCTACAAGTAGTTATCATATATCTGAGTCCTATACATGGAACTAACCAAGAGTACTGTTCCACAAGAATTCCAAAAGAATAAGACGAGAGATGGTTGAAATCCAAAGCAATGATCAACAGGTTATAGGCTGTTACATACCAACTGATTATGAATTTTCTGGCTACAAGTTGTTGACAAACCAGCAACAACAATTTTAGCGTCAATTTCATCCTGAAGGGTAACAAATAATTAAATGTCAGGAAGGCAGTTCAGACAAATCCTTCAAACACCATCATAAGTAAGAGAATAGAAATGACAATGATGGCAGTTCAGACAAATCCTTCAAACACCATCATAAGTAAGAGAATAGAAATGACAATGATTTGCTGAGATTTAGCAATTATATGATGACATTTATATTCAAGGGAGGTGTTTCATCAAATATACCTTAAAATCAGATAACAAGCGTGACACAGCATGATAAGCAGGGTCTTCTTCACTTTCCACTACAAAAAGGAACTCCAGTGGACCGCCATAGAGAGATGTAATCTGAATTCATACACGAATCCAAAACATAGTTGTAACAACAAAAGAAGACATTCTTCTTACAGCCAATAAAAGAAGTTCAAATATGAGAATCAAATACACCCATAGAAAGATGTTACATTTACATTCTTGAGAGAGGAAAACAAGAGAAAAAAGAGATGAAATTCTTAACAGATAATTCTCTGTTGACTTCTGCTAGTGGATTCGTAATTTCGTTGAAAGATCACTCCAGATAGGTAAACATGATCTTGAAGACAAAACAAAAGCATAACATGTGAGGGACTAGAGATCCAGGAAACAAATAAGAGTTATTAAACTCTCTAAACTATGGCTGGGGAAAATATTTAGAATAGGAACTTGAACAGAATATAGACAAACAGCACACTGATTTTCATCAGTTTTCTTTGCTCAAACAAGAGAGAAATCTATTAACAACCAAAAATGTTTAGAACAGCCTTGAGAAAACAGAAAGGAATTACCTGACTTCTCCAATTGCATAGGTTGTGTTCTCCGAATCCCTTTAAAGGCATAACTACAGACACTCCAGGCAGATGGACCTGGTGGGAGTGATCCAGTTCGTGAATATCAGAACAAAGAAATGCAAAACTGTTGCCAGCTTTCATGTTATGCTTCATCCGCTTGATCTCTCTATTCCTATTCAAAAGAAAAATCAAATTGGTTGTCAGTCTCAAAGCAGCCAATTCTAGCAAAATTAGCCCAGTACAGGAAAAGATACATTGACCATGTCTCATTACCTAACAAAGGCAGCAAACGCCCACCCGGTAGCAAGACATAAGCAGATTATACATCCCTGCAGCAAAACCAGAAAGCTTCAATTTCCCTTCCAAAGCCTCAAAAAATTGGAGAAAAATCAACAAACAAAAAGCATGCAACAGGTGAAATGTAAACAGATTGGTATTGAAAACAAATGTTCAGATGACAAGTATCCCTTGGACGAACTAACGATTCATAGATACCACCATTGGCTACCAGGAAAAAGTTTAGGGCCCAGTAAATTTGCATCACTGGTTTTCCTACATAACTCATTGCGTGATCGTTACCAAAAAGAGAGAAGCAGATAGAACCTTAGATAACTTTTTTCAGGAAAATAATCCAATTGTCCAAAAACTTCTATAAAATCTTTTATCATTGTGCCACTTGATTCTATCTACCACTAAGGTCTAGATATTACCGTTGGATGCCTAACATTGTCAAGAAAATCAGAAGTTAAGATGTCTGAGGGGAAAGCATATTCAAATTGAACGTGTCATGGCTACACTTACTAAAAGTGTTATATTTGCAAAGGTTAGAGGCAGTATATACATAAGGTCGAAAACTAGATGAACTAAACGAGCTACTATGATCTCAATACATCCATATAAGAATTGCATCAAATAACTATGTTTTAAATGTCATCCACAGCCTGGTCATCAATGGGAGGTAAAAGGCCGTAGGTTATTTAGCTAATCATTTCAAGCAGAAGAAAGAAAATAGAGAAGTTAATAAATTATCTCTTTGTCAGACGTCTTAACCTGGTCACTGCAAAAGGGAAAACAAAAAATGTAAAGGGACTTTTCAGAGCCAAGGTTTCCATTAGGTCAAATTTCCTCATCCTTTTTTTTTTTGAAAAACAAATTTCCTCGTCCTTCACCAAGCAGTCGCTTTGAAAATTAAAGATTGTGACCATTAGGTTGCACCAAAGTGATTTCCAATGCATCAACTTGTGCAAAAAGAGTTCTAGCAAAAGTAGCATATAGAACATAAACCTTCTGCAGAACTTTATTAAAGCAAAATCAGATTCCAGAAGTTCAACGAAACTGACGACTTAGGTAAGTGCAGTCCAATCCAATAAAATCAAATAAAAACTTTTGCAAATAGGTCCATAACACCATTCCTATTAAACTATCCATCTCGAAGTGAGTGCTTGCAGAAAGAAACAAAGAGCAGGTATAGAAGAGTTATCTAGCTAGAACTTGAGAATTTAACAACTGTTGTACCTGTTCAATAACTTTAATGCTTCAAATTATATATATACACAGACTACCATTGCTTTAGTCCTTAAATTGAATTCTTCCTTTCTCTATCAAGATTTGACATTTCTATATAAACTAAGGATCCCATCAAGCAAAAACCTCCATTAACAACAATTATCTAATAATATACATATATAAATAACCCAAAAGAATAACTTTTCTGTTTCCGACTGGACATCAATCATAATCCTCCAGCAAAAATTAGAATTTTAAATATCAAAACAACTCAAAAACATTCGAGAGAAAAAAAGGGTTCAAGTTAAGCTAATCGATCAAAATATAACAGTGGAAAGAAACGAACTTGAATCCGTTAGCTTTCCGTCGACAAACCTGGATCTGCACAAAAACGGCGATAGGACTACAAAAAGCTCTGCTAAAAAAGAATACGACGGAAACGAAGCCCATCGTATCCACCTCGCTTCCTCCCCGACGTTGTTAGTTCTACTCCAGAAAACTTCAACTTCAGCCTCTACTGATCTCGTAACACTCTCTCAATCAATCAAAATCACAATGCGTTACGCTCGGAGAAAGAGTCAAACCCATTTCTTCCAAAGAAAATGGAAACAGAGAGGAACACAGAAGACGGAGTGAAGAGAGCCCAGAGAGCGAGTCTTTGTAGGAGTGAAAACGTCTATGCTGTACGGAGAGACCTCGTAATTATTATTTTTGGGTTTGAAATATTTAAAAGAAACGGCGCATTCACATAATAAATATTATGTTTCACATACTATTTTTGTCACTTTTTTTTAATTTTGATTATATAAATAAAAAGCGGAAGAGATAGTTCTTGGGAGGGAGAGACCGTTAGTTAAGAGTAGTTATGTTGCCGTCAATTCTTCAGACACGTGCACTGTGGATTGGCACGTGTGACGTTGCCTCGTCGCTCGCTTTCTTGCGTTGTCTATATTTTATTTGACAGAGAACAACTTCTAATAAAATTATTATGACACTTTGTGACTTTGTCATATCTTATAATAATCTATTTATTAAAATTTTATAAACAAGTTCAAACACTTTTAAATTTGATTAATATTATTTAATAATTTTTTTTAGATTTTATCTTTATTTTTTATGCATTATCTTTTGAGTTTTGAGAATGACAAGAGTGTCACATTCCCAAAATTTTGAATAATTGTATAAACCGGGGAAGGAGATTTTCCTATCTATTGAAACTAATAGTCATTTGGATATGTTGGAGACAGCAAGAACTTAGTGTCTACTTGATTCGATTTGAGAGTAGTTGGGAATTTGACAAAGCTAAGAATAAGTTAAGGGATGGGACAGAAGCTGCTTTAAGTGTCTAACGTTATTCATTGCAATAATGGATGGGGCTAATAAGCCAAAGATAGGATAGAGCTATGTAACGTCTGTCCCACCAATAACAAGAACGAAGGAACATCAGACCTTGCGAGAGCGAGACCCAAGTACAAGTTGCAATCATTGAGATATACTAATACCTCTCAGACTCCGAATCAACTGAGGAAGATTACTGTCAAGGTTCTATTACCGTCCTTCTGTAAGAGAGGGTACTTATATGGCATGAGATTACTGGAGGTGAGGAAGTAGTATCTTTAAAGACTTTGGAAGACTTCCATAGTATCAGTTAGACAAAAGTGGAGCGTTTGGTAGCAAATTATAGAGATTATATGTGTGGTTTATGAGGGGGATTAGTTAAAAGGCAAGCATACCTCTCCTTCCTGCCGAAGTGTCCCTCTGTCTTCTTTGCATTCATAAGGAAGTTTATAGAGTGACTTTTATAATCCAAATGCATATTGCCAAGTGAAGTACACCAGAAGAAATAAGAGAGAAAAATGATGATTTTTCATTGATCTGTTTCTACATAAATCGACCCAGCCAAGAAATAAAGTAAGGGTCTAACAAACTTTACCTAAACGACAAAAATAATCATTGTCAAAATAATAGAAAAAAACAATTTATTTTTATATTCTCAACATTCTCCTTCAAGTTGGATGGTGATATATGTCAATCACACCCAACTTGAATAGTAAGTAGTCATGTTGATGATTGCCAAGCCCTTTCGTAAAAATGTCTGCCGATTGATCATTTGTTGAGATGTGTCTAGTTTCCACAAAACCATTCTGAATACTTTCTCTCACATAATGATAGTCAATCTCTATGTGTTTAGTCCTTTCATGATAAACTGGATTTGTTGCGATTTGTATTACTACTTGATTATCACAATGAAGAACAGCGGGTTTAATTCCCTTAATTCCCAGTTTTGCTATCAGTCCAAGTAACCATTTTAACTCAGCAACAGTGGAAGCCATGCTTCTGTATTCAGCCTCTGCTAAAGACCTTAATATTATACTTTGTTTCTTTGATTTCCAAGAAATTAGAGAGTTGCCAAACTTAATACAAAATTCTGTCACAGATTTCCTTGACATAAGGCAAGATGCCCAATCAGAGTCACAATAAGCAATTAACCTTGGATTTTCTGATGAACTGAGAAGAATTCCTTGTCCTAGATTCTTTTTGACATATCTAACAACTCTCAATGCAGCTTCATAATGAGATGTTTTTTGTTTCTGCATAAATTGACTCAAATGCTGCACACTATAGGTTATATATGGTCTAGTATGTGTCAGATATAAAAGTTTCCCAATCAATCTCTAGTAAACAATAGCATCTGTCAAGACTTCATCATCAACTTTTGACTGTAAAGATTCATCAAAATCTGCAATAGTTAACTTTAAATTTTGTTTCAATGTAGTAAATGCTGGCTTTGCTCCAACTAATCCAAGATCCTGAATCAACTCAAGTGCATACTTCCTCTGACTTTACATTATACCTTTATTTGATCTTGAGAGTTCAATCCCAAGAAAGTATCTTAGGTTTCCAAGATCATTCATTTTGAAATTCTGATGTAGTATGGCCTTCAATTCATCAATCATGGCCTTCAATTCATCAATCAAGCCACTGTAAAATTCATCATTCAAGCCACTGTCATTTCTAGTTATTAACAAATCATCAACATAAATCAGCATAATGACTTGTTTAGAACCGTCACTCTTAGTAAACATAGAGTAATCATATTTACTCTGAGTATAACTATTATGAACAAGAGGCTTAGTCAATTTCAAATTCCATTACCTGGACGCTTGCTTCAAGCCATATAGGAATTTGAGTAACCTGCATACCATATTCTCCCCCTGGTTGCCAAATCCCTGAGGTAAAGCCATGAAAACTTCTTCTTGGAAATCTCCTTGCAGAAAAGCATTATATACATCCATTTGGAATAAGGGCCAGTGAAACATAGCAGCAAGAGCTATAACAGTTCTGACAGTAACATGTTTGGCCACTGGAGAGAAAGTGTTTTGAAAGTTAATGCCCTTTTGTTGACTATACCCTTTGGCCACCAATCTGGCCTTAAACCTTTCCACTTCCCCATTGGAATGATATTTCGCCTTATAAACCCATTTGTAGCCTATGGGAGTTTTGCCACAAGGTAAAGGAACCACCTCCCAAGTGTCATTGCTTTCCAAAGCTTGGATTTTCTGTTGCATAGCCTCTATCCAACACTTATGTTTAATTGCCTCAGAACAGGTGGTAGGTTCAATGATATTAGAGATAGAAGCTGCAAAGTATTGTGAGTGAGGTGGTAAATGATCATAAGAAATATGTAAAGGGTACTAACCTTTAGTGATTGTAAGTGAAGAGGATTGATTAGAGCATACATAATCTTTAAGCCAGGTTGGTGGAGCAGTCGATCAAGTGGATCGTCTCAAAGGTTGAGGTGATAAAGGAGGAAAATTGACGTCATCAAAGATTAAAGGGTTTGGGTGACAGGGAGGTATGGGTACAGGTTGAGGTGATGATGGTGATGTAACAGGAGTGGTCAGATTTGGATGAAGGTTTAAAAATTCATGATCCTCTATTTGACCAAAATCAGTGACATTAACAGGGAACATTGGTTGATATTGGACAGAAAGTTTGAAGGGAAAATATGCTCATGAAAGACAACATCTCTGTTGACAAAGAATGTCTTGGAGAATAAATTAAATAGAAGATAACCCTTTTGAACAAGTGAATAGCCAAGGAAAACTGAAGGGATGGCTTTTGGGGAAAATTTGTTATGATAGTGTGGGACAGTAGCATAGCAGAGGCAATCAAAAACTCTAAGATGATTTAGGTGCGGTGGTTTTTTATGGAGTACTTCATAAGGAGATTTCCAAGATAAAACAGAAGAAGGTAACCTATTAATGATATAACAAGCTGCTAAAACACTCTCCCCCCAAAATTTTGATGGTAAGCTGGCATGAAATTTTAATGCTCTAGCAGTTTCAAGTAAGTGTCGATGTTTACGCTCTGCAACTTCATTTTATTGTAGAGTATCTATACAGGAACTTTGGTGAATGATATCAAGGGAAGTAAAAAGAGAATTACATTCAGAGTTAAAGAATTCACTACCATTGTCACTCCTAATGGTCATAATCATGGCAGCAAACTGAGTTTGAACTAAGGTAAAGAAAGATTTCAATGCGGTGGAAGTTTCATGTTTGTTTTTTAGTAAATGGATCCATGTCATTCTTGTAAAGTCATCCACAATGGTAGGGAAAAATCTATGACCACTATGAGTTGACACTCGATAAGGTCCCCATAAATCAATGTGAATCAAGACAAAAGCAGAAGAAGCTCTAGTGTGACTTTCAGGAAAAGGTAATTGGGTTTGCTTAGCTAATGGACATATAGAGCAAGAAAACATATCATGCTTTGCATTGAAAATAGACTTCAATTCATTGATTTTTTTCAGTTTCAATACAGAAGTGTGGCCAAGTGTGGCATACCATACATGAGGATCACTATGTAAAGTCATAAAAGAAGAAACAAATTGTATGGGCAAAGGTTCGAAAGGCTTAGCAGATAGTAAACTTGTGTTTGAAGGTAACTTGGATGGTGTGAGGAAGTACAAGCCACCATATTCTTTACCAATCCCCATCATCCTTCCATTGCAAAGGTCCTGAAAAAGACAAAATGTAGGGTAAAAGGACATTAAACAATTTAAATCCTTGGTGAGCTTTGAAATAGAAATCAAGTTATAGTGAAAATCTGGTATATATAAGACATTCGTGAGGGTTTGATTTGGTGACAATCTATGAGTTCCTATATGAGTGACAGAGGTGGATTTTCCATTAGACAATTGAACACAAGAATTGTGGAAGCAGTGGCAATAGGAGGATCCAAACAATCGAAATCAAATGTCATATGATTGGTGGTTCCTATGTCAAGGATCCACCCTAGTTTAGTGGAATTAGAAGCAAAAACAATACCTGCCATGTTTACCGAAGCAGAAGTGGATAGTTCTTTATGTAACAGTTGAAGAAGTTGTTGATATTGTTTAGTCGTAAGAACAAGTGCAGAAGGAGGCTTGGCAGTAGCTATCTCTGTATCTGGCAACTTATAAAAGGAAACAACATTGTTAGCAGCAGGTTTCTTTTTTGTAAATTTAAAATCTGGTGGAAGTCCAATCAACTGATAACAATTAGCACATTTATATCCCTTGACATGGCAATGATCACAGTAATCATTGAAGCGTGGTTTCGGGTTACTCTAAGAGGATGAATAAAGTGCAATGGGCTCAACAGCAGACAACATTGTTGAAGAAAGAGTACGCTGCGACTCTTATTGAACCAACATTGAGTATGCCTGATTGACAGAGGGAAGAGGTGACATGAGTAATATCTAACTTCGAACGTTTGAGTAGGAATCGTTGAGACCCATTAACAGTTGAAATAGACGTTGTTGAAGAAGATGGTCGGAGGTGTTCCAAGAAGTATCACAGTCACAAGTAAACATGGAAACCAATGCATCATACTCATCCCATAGAAGACGGAGCTTCGTGAAATATACAGAGATGGAAGTGGAACCTTGAAGATATGAAAAAATTGTTTAATGAAGATAATAGATGCGAGATCTGAAGACTTTGTTAAATCGCTCCTTAAGATCTTGCCAAACAAGTGAAGCACTGGAAGCAAAAACGATGCCAGCAGAGAGATCTTTGCAAACGGTGTTTAAAATCTATTAGAGAATGATCGCGTTACAACGATCACAGTGAGAGTGAAATTAAAGAGGAAGCTCAGATTTCTTACAAGATCCATCTACAAATCCCAACTTGTTTTTGTCCAAAAGGCCGATCCGCATGGAGCGGCTCCAAATGCTGTAGTTTTCAGTACCCAGAAGCTGATGAGAAATGAGTAGGGCATCTAGTGTATCCGAGAGATGCAAATACAGGGGATGATTAAAATTCTACGCACTAGGTGTTTGAGAAAAAAGCCATCATGAAAGAGGGAAGAAAAAACACAGAAGAAAACATGAACTGACAATGACCAGAAGAAGAAGGAAGTCGTCATCCACGCTCTGATACCATGTTAAAATCAGTACATCAGAAAAAATAAGAGAGAAAAATGATGGTTTTTCATTGATTTGTTTCGACAGAAATCAACCCAGCCAAGATATAAGGTAAGGGTCTAACAAACTTTAGCTAAACGACAAAAATAATCATTGTCAAAATAACAAAAAAAATATTTCTATATTCTCAACATACACTCGTACTACTAAATCATAAACTCATAAGGCAACAAAAAGAAGTTTGTAGTAAAAGTAATATTCTGTATCTCCCATTAAATTCCTTCAACCATAGTCAGCATTTAACAAGAAGGGTTGAATTACCCAGTTTATTTTAGGATTTTCCGAAAGTGTTTTAAGCATGCATCGTTTATGTTCCTTAATTAGTGTATGCCAACGTGCTTAATTTCGTATAAAAGACTCTCAGATATTGAGTAATTTGTAGTTATCAATAATTGATTGACTTGTTTTGCGAGAGTTAAGAAAGAATTTTTAATTATATGCAGCTTTCTTTTTGTATTTTATAGGCTATTTTTATGATTTAAAATTATGACCTTTCAATCGCAAAAGAATAACTTTACCAGTATTATAATGTTACTGTAAAATTTCGATAAATAAATATTCGATAAATTAATAATCTCGATTAAATAGTAATTTTCTCTGGTCTCGACTTAAGTCAATGGGATAAAATAATAACTTCACTAAATGCATAAGATAATAATTTTAAAAAATTTCTTGAGGCCCACTGAAAATA
>JANITW010000008.1:3902762-3919162 GCA_027564335.1 Erythroxylum williamsii | reverse complement strand
AAATATAAAATAATATTTTATTAAATAAGTATGAAAATTACATATATAATCCATAAAACAAAGCACTTTTTAAACAATTTTTATTTCAAATTTTATGATTTTCCTAAAGTATGTATCTATAATCAATTGATTATTTTTTATGCGAATTGAATTCAATTTCATCTTTAACTTTTTGGAGCGCATAAACTACATTCGGTACATTTTTTTCGTTTTGAAGCAAGTAATTTTTCAAAGTCTCTACAGTAAGAAAAGCTTCTTTTGGAGAAACATGTGGTATAACGTTATTATTATTTGATTGTCATCATCTTGTATACCCATTATTTCTTGAATAATTTCTTCGCTCGTAGGTAATTCTGTTAAAGCTTCATTTTCACTAGGATAATTCAAAATCTGCTCTACATTCATGGCATTTCTGTAATGTAAATTAGAAATAATTTCTTCTAATCTTTGAATGTATTCTTTTTTTTTGTCAGAATTTGAATGTATTCAATATCACCAGTTTCTTCTTCTAATGTACCTACATCCACTCTATTTTGAACCAAGTTAATCTAAGATTAATAAACTTATTTTTGACAAGATTAATAAATTTAGATACAACACACCATCATTGATTAATTGTTTATTTATTTTCTTTTCTTAGTTACGGGAAAAAATTAATTGTTTAATTTGACAAATATAATGTACAAAATAAAAATTATTCTATAAAGTAATAAATATTAATTTATTAATAAATTAATAAAATATTCATTTATTTATAAATTAGAAACTCCATATAAGATAATAATTTTTGAGGTTCAAAACTTATTCATTCACTGAGATTTTACTGTATATGCATTATAATTCAACCTGCAGACTTACACTCAATTCATAAGCATTGATGTCACAGTCACTGTTTTGTGAAATCAACCTTATTGGTCATAGCAATTTTAATTTTATTTCCATTGCTCTAATTATTTTCTCATTTCAGTTAATAAAAACTTTCATGTATTTGGTTGCTTGGTGCAAAATTTGTAAGTGTTACTCTTCTTCAACAACGTGTTGCCTTGTTAATTAAAAATAGTAGGTTCAACAGCCCATTGCCATCCGAAGGTCTTGCTTAACCCATCAGCACACCCCTTTGACTTGTATCTTCTTGAAAGTTTGTTAACTGCCTCCCACACCCAAGCAAGCGCCAGAGTGGAATTCAGTTAAAAACTGAATGTATTCAGCAGTAGAATTAGGCCTCAGACTGTATGGGAGCTAGGGCCTTATTCAAGTTATGCCCTTTACCTGTACATGTGAAGTAAGCACATATCCACCGGTCTGAAAACAAGAACAAGCTTCTTTCATCGAGTAAATAAGCTTACATCTTCCAACTTTCGAACACTAACAAGTTCCCAGAAAGAACGATGTTTATAAACTAAAAAAGTCATTTAGGCAGCCAGTGAAGGGTTTTTTTTTTGTTTTTTTTGTTTCTGATCATCGGCAAATTAACAAACTCAAGCAGGTAAAATAGCTGAAAACTGTAACTCTAGGAAGAAGAAAGTCCAGTTCTCAAATTGCATCTAGTCAAGTCCATCACCTGACTTATCACCTTTAAACTTCCATTTTAGGGCCTAAAAGTGCCTATATAGCTTGTGTAATCAAGAATTGGGTGACTACCACAAACAAAAATTATCCTAAAATTAGAAACTCGAAGAAAGTTGCATCAAGTCTTACTCAAGTCCTTCACCTGACTTATCACCTCTGCGGCAATTGTCATTGTGATTAGTTCCAAGCAGGTGATGAATAAGCACACCAGCTGCAACACTTACATTCAAGCTCTCCACGGCCAAAAAGGAATGGAACTCTTCACCTGAGCATGTAGGATTCTCTCCCTCTGCCTCACCATCATCACCAACGCCTGGTGTTATTTGTATAGGCATATTTCCTGGGATTCGAGTTAAATGTGTGCATGACCTTTCTACTAATGGCCTCAAACCAGTGCCCTCACTACCCAAAACAAGGATTGTTGGTTCACCAGGTAAAATCTCATTCAGGGGAAGAGCTCTTGAAGATACAGAACCTCCAATAACTCGCCAACCATTTTCAGCAGATGATATTAAAAACTGCATCATATTCTTGCAATATCTGAGCTCCACTACTTCAAGTGAACCAGCGCTTGCTTTGCTTACAACCCCACTCAATGGGGCTGAATTTTTTGCACATAGCACAATCCCTGAAGCTCCAAAATAGTAGGCAGATCTAATAATAGCTCCCAAATTCTGGGGGTCTGTGACCTCGTCCAATGCTACCCACAGAGGACTATTTCTTTCCTCAGGCGCAACAGGGTCCAGTTCATTTACTTTCACCATCTCCAGGGGAGAAGCATCTAGCACAATACCTTGATGGGGGCGGTTATCGACAACCATATTGAGATAATGCTTCGAAATTTCCTTGATGTTTAATCCAAAACTTTTAGCCATCCTCAATATTTTCTCAAAACCTTTCTTGTCCTTCTTCTTCCTATTATTACTACTCAAATCCAATCCTTCTTGAACATACAATGTATAGAATTCTCGCCTTCGAGTTGATAAGGCAGCCAAAACAGGACCCACCCCGTAAACCCCTTCGCCAACCATTTTGGGTAGAGTTGATTCAGTAGTCTCTTTCCAAACCTTTCTGCCCCAATTTTCCAATTTATTCCATCTCTGGACTTCAGGTTTCACTCTGTCACTCTTGACAGTTGTTATTCCTCCCATGCTATTCTTAATCTTATACCATCTAGGGTCATCAACAACATCCGATTCTTCGTCTTTTTCTTCTTCTTCTTCCGGGGTATTAATTCTACTGCTATCACTATAACCATAGGCTGGTTTCTGGTACTTCAACAAACCTGCCATTCTATTATTGTGTTCTTTGTTTCCTCCACCACATTTACCGCGTTTATATTGAGAGATTTTAATTCCTCCCTCTTCTGAAGCATTTTCAGAATCCTTCCAAGAGAAGGAGCCACCTTCTGGCACTGATGTTTTCCCCGACCCTTTAGCTGCTTCTCCCCAGGAAGAGTCACCACTAAAATTATCTAATGCCATTGCTGATTCCTCCCAAGAAGAACGCCCACTCTTCGGATTTTTCCCTTTGTCCAATCTTTTAGATTCCGTCAGTTTGTCGGAACTTAACCAGGGAAGTGACTTTTCACCTCTCACCATAAGACTCTCTTTACCATCTCTGTGCGAACATGAATTAGAGAAACTTCTAATACACCGTTGTTGACCAGTCCTTATCCTAAACCCGCACGAAATACTCCCAGCCCTAGCTACATAACACAGCTCTATGGATGCAACTTGAAATCCCGTAGATGGTCTTCTCGACCTTACAAAGCTAAAACCTTTTTGGGATATGTCACCAAATTCAAGTGAGTTGGTTGTGAAGTGAACGCAGAGATGGTTTAACAGGGGTTTTTGGGAAGACCCAATCAGAAAAGACTGGGGCTTTAGGGGGTAGAATTGCATGAAGCATCTGGGTTTTGGAGTAATCCTACTAGCAAAAGGAAATGCCTGAGATTTAGCAAGATTAGAGTACATGGTGCGTGCTATAGGCCCTATTAACTTTACAGGCAAAGGATGAAACAGAGAGCAGCCAAGAAGAAGCAATAGAAAGTTAAAATGAGAACTACCTGGTTTAGCACAAAAGCCTTTTATCTTCCATTCGCCAAAGGCAAGTCCTTATCCAGGATCCACTGAAGCAGTACTACACCTTCTGTACAACAAAATATCTATTTCTCCTTATTAATTGTTAATTATGCCTCAAGCAATAACAATAAATAATTAAATTTCTTTTTAGCGATATCTATTGTATTTGTTCCATGAGCTTTACTTTACCAGTAGAGGGAGGGTCATAAATGTCATTTCAGCCGCATAAGGAGGGTGATTATTGACAAACCGACATTTCGTCTACCGTCCTTCAAAACCTAGCTTTTAAAGCCTTCTCTGAAGCCACCGTACGAAGAACATCTTCATCATGGGTACGCCGGAGACGTCTCGGGAACCCTGTCCCGACCGTATCCTCGATGACGTCGGTGGCGCCTTTGGCATGGGAGCTGTCGGTGGATCAGCGTTTCACTTCATCAAAGGCGTATATAACTCTCCCTCCGGCACACGGTTTGTCGGCGGCACACAAGCCGTCCGCATGAACGCTCCTCGAGTCGGAGGAAGCTTCGCCGTTTGGGGAGGCCTTTTCTCGGCCTTCGATTGCTCCATGGTCTACCTTCGGCAGAAGGAGGACCCTTGGAATTCTATCATCGCCGGCGCCGCCACCGGCGGCTTCTTGTCTATGCGCCAAGGGTTTGCCTCGTCTTCGCGCGCTGCCGTATTCGGCGGAGTACTCCTGGCTTTGATTGAAGGTGCGGGAATCATGCTGAATAAGGTGATGAGTGCTCAACAAAGCATGCCGATCATGGTGGAAGAGCCGGTTCCGACTATGCCAGTGAACGAATCGCCATCGACGAGTGGATCAGAGTCTTCGGGTTCGTGGTTGGGTGGGTGGTTCGGTGGTGGAGGGAAGAAACAGGAATCAGCATCACCAAAGACGGAGATTTTGGAGAGTTTTGATGCGCCTCCCGTGCCTAACTTTGAGTACAAGTGAAAAGTAGCTTAAATTTGTACTAATTTGTTCTTAGGAGGTAACGAATATAGAAAGTAACATTGGTGAGTGTTAGTTAAAGCTCGAAACTTTTGTTAAAGTCACAAGTATGATCCTAAAGTTTTGGCCTTGGCTATTATAATCTTCATCAATTCATTCCTTTTTGTTGATGGATCAATTTGGTGATATGATGGTAAACTAGTTTGTTGTTTAAGTCTACTTTTGAACTGTTTCAGAGACTAAGCCCTTGCTTTAAGATGACCGATCTTCTTTTGTTTGTTCCTTACTATGATTGCTGGCTAGTTCCGTACTTGAATGGCAGACGCCCTCTTGCCGTTCTTGGTCAACGAAGGAGGCTGGAACCAACTTTGGAGTTCGAGCAGTAGACTTGCCACTTTGTGAATGATGAGACGAACCAAACATCTTTATCTGCTCATCTTTTGGTGCATAGTTTGGATGTTGTTTTGCTTATGTTTCTTCGTATTCAAATTGTTAACTCGTGAGATGCACTTGTCTCTGTTTATAGTGTTAGTTTGGGATGATCTCCTGATTCCAAAGGCCATCAAATTAACCTAAACGGCAACTGCCCTCTCTGGCTTTGGCATGTCCGAAAATGAAAATGTCCTCAGGGATAGGGTTGTAATAATCTACAAACAATGAATCGAGTGATGCTTCTTAACCACATCCACTGGAGATAAATACAATAGAATATGCCACTGTCTGTTTCTCTCCTTCGTCGCTCCGTCTCTATTCACCGCAAACTCGGACTCAGCTTTTATATCCCTCTCCGTCGCTCCATGGCCTCCACCGCCGAACCCGTTAGTCCATCAAACACCCGGATCGGATGGATAGGAACTGGCGTGATGGGACGCTCCATGTGTGCCCACCTCATCAAAGCCGGCTACGCTCTCACCGTGTTCAACAGAACCCCCTCCAAAGCCCAGCCCCTCCTCGACATGGGTGCTCGTTTAGCTGATTCTCCTCTCGCAGTCGCTTCCCAATCGGATGTGGTCTTCTCTATCGTCGGCTTCCCATCCGACGTCCGCCACGTCCTTCTGGATTCTACCTCCGGCGCTCTAGTCGGCCTCCGATCCGGCGGCGTCCTCGTCGACATGACCACCTCCGAGCCCTCCCTCGCGGTCGAGATCTGCACGGCCGCCTCCGGCAAGCGCTGTCACTCTGTTGACGCCCCAGTCTCCGGCGGCGACCGCGGTGCCAAGAACGGAACGCTCGCGATATTCGCTGGCGGAGACAAAGACGTCATCGATCGGCTGGGTCCGCTCTTCGCCGTCATGGGAAAGGTGAACTACATGGGTGGCCCTGGAAAAGGGCAATTTGCGAAATTAGCGAATCAGATCACAATAGCTTCGACAATGGTGGGCTTAGTCGAAGGCATTATCTACGCGTACAAAGCTGGGCTTAACGTCGAGCTGTTCCTGGGCGCAATCTCTACGGGTGCGGCAGGTTCAAAGTCTTTGGATTTGTACGGAAGTAGGATTCTGAAGAGGGACTTCGAAGCTGGGTTTTATGTGAACCATTTTGTGAAGGATTTAGGGATTTGTTTGAAGGAGTGCCAAAGTATGGGGCTTGCGTTGCCTGGTTTGGCTTTGGCTCAACAGCTCTATCTGTCGCTTAAGGCTCATGGTGAAGGGGGTTTGGGCACTCAAGCACTCATTTTGGCGCTCGAGAGGCTTAATAATGTTTCTCTTACAAATGCTGCTTCATCTGATCCTGCTGTTTAGACTGGTAAATCGGTTTGTTATGTACTTCGTTGTTTAGAGGTTATCATTGGCATTGCCAAAAGAGAATAAACTTGGAGATGATGATAATGATAATGATAATGATTATTATGTATAGTTTATGGCTTTCTTTGTTCACTTGGAGATCTGCCACTTACAAAACTATCCTAGACCAGGGATTGGAAAGTAACAAAAGGAAATATAACAAGGAAATCCGTGTAAGATAAGAGTGGTTACTGTTCCTTGAGCTCTCTTGATGCAAGTACATGGTAAATGGCCTGGAGATTTGCTCTGTAGCAACTGGCAACCAGAGTTTTGACCCAATTTTCTTGACCTTCTTGTTGATAACTTGGGAGGATTTCTGACTTTTAACTTGTCAACTGTAGTTGACCCTTTGAACGTTATCTAATGAGGCATCATGAATCTGAGGTATTGTTAGGGGGTGTGTGTGGATTTCATTTTGCAGAATTCAAGCTTAGGATTTGAGCTTCAAGGAAATTCATATAATTTACTCCGTTGCCTCAAAGAATAGTTCTAATCAAGTGTTTGAGCACTGTCGACCAAGACGATTATTCTAAACGACTTTGCTCTGTTTCTGGGCAAAAAACTGGCTTTCTTATCAGAGACATAATGGCTTTTTAATGTCTGTGTATCTACTACCCAGTTGTCACATTCTTCATTTATCTAAACACTTTGTCTAGCATGCAATTTCTTGGCTAACTTGATCTGAAGATAAACTCCTTGATTCTGTTCGGAAGGTGAAGTTTTAAATCAATCCCATGACATTTTTGTCTTTGTTCCGGAATAAATGTCTCTGGTTCACACCTCGTCTGTGGGGAACTTTTATTCATCGCTACATGTGATTCGGTGACTTGAGATTTAGCAGCTGGAAATGTGCTGTTTAAGTTTAAGGTCTTTTCTAGAATTTGGCAATTGGCACCTTTTAGTTTGTCCAGGATTTGTTAGGCAAGGAAGATAAGGTTGTTCTACTGACCTGCGTGCCTGGTACAAATTGTTATGTTACAAAAAGTATTCAATGATCATTTAGTATCTCTAGCAAGAACCCATCAAAACTAGATTGATTGATTCTCTCGAGTGCCCTTGAAATTTCTATCTATTCATCTAACAACCCAATGGTTGTCTGGCTGAGGTAAGGTCAAGTCAAGTGAAATGAATTATAGTCTTCTAAAGTTAGTGTGAATGCTATGTTCCTTTGTCCTTTTACACAATTAAAATATGAGCAAGTGAGCTTTTGGATTCCGGTCATTAACCTGTGGCTGGGACCAACATTTACATGTTCCCCAGCATAGATTTTGCAGATCTCGTGATAGAGTAGTAAGTTGGCGATGCATTAATTTTAGAAACTCTTTTAAAAAGTTATTCTTTCAGCCTGTAGTCTTTAGTGGATAAAAGTTTAATTCGCCTCTCAGGAATCACTTGTAACTAATCTTCACTGCAACTTGCATTATCGATAACAAGTAATGTCTGTCTGTTTTTTTTTTATTCTCATAGTGTAGTGAGCAACAGCAATCATGAGTTCAACAAAAGAATTACAAATCTTCCATTGGAGATACAGCTTTTGATTAGATTAATTAGCACCTTAATTATAGATATAAACATTCTAAGTAGTCCTTTTCATGTCACTGTAATTTTCTTCTTATCCAATGTGAGAATTGTATAGTTGAATGGTTCTCAGTTCCCCACACATCAAAAGTCAGGTAAAGAAATCCAAGTGCAGGAGTCGTAAAGACCATACATTTTTTAGGCTTGTAGGTCTATGGCCACCACCACCAGAGATTCTAATTAGAAAAACAGGCATTGGTGGTTTTGTTCTCACTGATATAGACTGTCTTTTAAGAGCAAAACACGAAAAACTCTTCGAATTTGTCCCTACAAAAGCATCATTTTCACTTCTAGATGTTAAATCCAACGTTCCCTTGAATTTTCTACGGTTGTTGTGCACACTTGTCCGATTGTGCTTTTCATAATTTCTTCTCAGAACAGATGTGTGTTATGATGTATTTTACAAGTTATGTTTAATGCTAGGGAAGAAGAACAACTGTTAAAATTCGCCATATCGGTTAGTACATATAATATTTATAAAGATAAATTATTAATGTAACATCCAGGAACCTTTCGTGTTTTGCTGGTGAGTGGTGAATTGGGTTCAATTTATTCGTATGGAAGTGCTGATGCTGTTCAAGTTATTACAAAACATTTGCTGAAAGAGTGAGCACTATCGTTTTTTACCCTTCAAATGCAAACTTTGAATTAGCAGTAGAATGCAGGATTGTATGTAAGAATATGAGTGAAGCTGGTATATCCTGCAGAATCTGAAGAGTTGGTACGCATAGAGTCGTTTATTTGCCGTGTTCTTTGATCAACTTGAACAAACCAAGTGGCTGCCAGCTCTAAGTGAATGTTTACTCTTACGTGATTGGAGATGAAAGCTTTTCCAGGGACATGGTTTAAATCCAAATCATGATTTTGTTAATTGGCTTATTATTCTTGATCGCTTATACATGGAAGATACTAGTCGTTATAATAAATAGTGGAAGATGGGAGAATGAGTGAACGTTGGTTTATAGGAAGAGATATGTACGGAAAAGATTCTTAATTTTTATTGAATAGAAGTTTGTCAATTTATACAATCTTTTTTAACGAAAAATTTAAAAATCAGATAATATCTAATCTAAATCAGTATAAAATAAAATTTGCACTTAAAAAAAATATTCTAATAATAACTTTGACTGTTTCAAAGTTATATGTTCAACACCCCTCCTTGACTTTGATACTTCAAACTTCAAGTATCTTTTTTTCTTTTTATTTTTCGTTTGTACTCCTATAATTTTGTTGTTAGGTTAGGCATGATGTTGCAATTAACTTCTCCTCTTCAAGTTGATCGTTTACAACTTGCTTGGCTTTATTGATACAACTCAATTTGATATCCAACGTATGAGTCCATGGAGTGATAAGGAATCCCAGAATTTACGAAATGATAAGGATGATAATACTTACAAAAATATTAAAGGAGACATGGTTGGCGACATCCAAAGAGCAACAAATTCCTATATAATTAGTAGTTCAATATGTAAAGGAAATTCCAACTAACTGCCTCATAGCCCGCACCGTCTGGCGCCAATTTTCCCAGTACCTTTTTCCCCCCCAATTTCCTTCACCTTAGCGCCACTAACTGGCTTGCCACTAATCTTCATCACCGCACGTCTTTTACCGGCCTGGCCTGATCACTCCTCTTCGGGCTCACGTGCTGGTTCTTATGGACTTGGCGCAATAAATCCATCTTTGAGCCCGACTTTATTCGGCTGGAGTCCCCCATTTATGTCATCCTGGTTTATGGCTTTCAGCTCGTGCAGGCTTCCCATTGGCTACACCGTGCTCGTTTGGGCTCCCCACCCCGCCGAGACCGCCTCGTAGGTTGGATCAAACTGACGAATGACTGGATCAAACTGAATACAGACGGAGCTAGTCACACCCAGTCATTTCATGCTTCAGCCGACGACCTTTTATGTGACTACACTGGCGCCTGGGTCGGAGGTTTTGTTCGGAACATCCGTCGATGTTCACCTCTTATCGTCGAACTTTGGGGTATTCTCTCTGGCTTGCAGCTTACTTAGGACCTTGGGTACTAGCGGGTGGAGCTCGAGGTCGACTCCCTTGCGGCGGCAACTGTCATATCTTTTCACCATGCCCGGTCGTTGTCCCCGAATCCTCTGGTCAAAAAGATTAACGAGCTGCTAGCGCGGAATTAGGTGGTGCGACCTCGTCACATTATCCGGGAGGGTAACCACTGCACGGATTGGCTAGCTCATTCAGCAGCTTCCTATGCCGTCGGTGTGACCATTCTCCTTTCTACACCTCCAGGGTGCCTTCTATTCCTCATCGAGGATATGGCCGGGATTTGTCTCCCGCGATTTCTAATGTAATCGTTTTGTGTATTTCCCTTGTTACCCAAAAAAAAAAAAAATAGAGGAGATCGTAATTCCTCAGAGTCCTTTAGTTCTATCTTGTATAACATCATAGTCTATTTATAGCTTGCTCTTTGTGTAAATAGAAATTTTTGTACGAGAAACCATCTTGTTTAGTTGAATTATAAAAGTCGTTCTTTTGCTACAATTCTATATTTTATCTAGCTTCTTTCACATTTTGTTACGCTTTACATATCCTTTCAACGTATCTTAGTTATCCATACTTGTTGTATCTTACATCTGACTTTCAACACTTATGATCTGGATGATTTGTTTTTTTGCAATACGAATACGGTAGAAAACTTTAAGCATTGTTGCTATTAATCTTCTTTTTGTTGTATGTCGTTACTGGAAAAGCCTCATGAGTCTCTTTTGTTCTTGTGAGTCTCCTTTGTTCTTGTGCGTTATTGGCAATGACAATGAGCCTGTTGGAGTAATCCTTGATCGTTTCTGACTTCTTCATTTTTTTATCTCAAATTCTCTAATCAAGTTGAGCATTTGCATTCTTTTGATTTTTTCGTTCCCTATATATTCCTCTTTTAAGAGATCCCAAATTTCTTTACTTGTTTTGAGCGTCATAATTCTGGAAAAAAATTATTAATGTGACTCCTAAAAATAAACAAGTTTTTGCTTTGGATTTTCTCTATTTCTTTTCTTTGTAGATTTTGATACGAGTCACTGTTAGATTTGCAGGCAAGTTCGAAACGTTGTAGTCTTTATCTACAGCTTTCCACAAGTTATTTGCCTCAAAGAAAACCTCCATTCGAACAACTCAATTTAGATAATTTATACCATCAAACACTAGTAGAATAATGACAGTGAACAATGATTTTGAATCAATTGACGTATAGTTTTTGATTTGTGACGTGGAAAATCGTAGAATGAGTTATGAGTTATAGATTTGTCGGTTTAAAGGTCTCTTAAGCTCAAGAGAGCTCTGATACTAGTTGTTGTTTTTTTAATGAAGAGATATATATAGAGAAGACTCTTAATTTTTATTGAATAAAAACTTGTCAATTTATACCATTTTTTTTAACTAAAGTTTAAAAATTAGATAATATCTAATCTAAATCAATGTAAAATAAAATATATACTTAAAGAAAATATTCTAATAATTACTTTGATTGTTTCAAAGTTACGTGTTTAACAGTTAAGTTCAGAGAAAGCAAATTCAGCATAACTTTAAGGTTAGAGAACTAAATTGACCAAAGATTTTGAATGAAATTCTTGTATCGTTTTTATTAATAAATTTAATAAAATCCTTATTAGCTTAATGTAAAATATTAAATTTATCATTGGGTTTAGAACTTATTAATTCCTATTATAAATTTTAGCGTTTTGTGTTTCAGCATGTAAACCAGCTCTTTATATAAACCTAAGCACCCCTGCTTTCTTGGTAACTCGCCTTCAATAACCTGCTCTAAATCAGAACAACCACGACAAACCTCTGAACATGAAAAGAAAGGACATGTTCAAAACCCGGGAGAGTTTTCCCTTGCTCCACTTTCTTATTTTCTTCATTATCCATGCTAGTTCCCAACTCCATGATCAAGAACAAGCCACCTTACTGAAACTAAAGCAACACTGGAAAAATCCACCCTCTCTCAGCCACTGGATTTCTTCAAAATCAGCCTCTCATTGCACCTGGCCTGAAGTGAACTGCACCCATGGCTCTGTTACCAGACTTCTGCTTGGCAAAAAAAACATATTGGAAACTATCCCGCCATTTATCTGTGATCTCAAGAACCTTACTCATATTGATTTCAATAACAACAACATTAGCGGAACGTTCCCTTTGGTTCTCTACAACCTGTCCAAACTTGAATACCTTGACCTTTCGCAAAACTGCTTTGTTGGTGTCCTTCCTGATGATATTGATCGGATGTCTAAGCTCTCAGACCTTAACCTCGGTGGCAACAACTTTACCGGTGACATTCCAGCAGCTGTTGGAAGATTAAAGAGGTTAAGATCTCTCCAGCTTCCTTCTAATCAGTTTAATGGAACTTTCCCGCCAGAAATAGGAAATTTGTCCGATCTTGAAATCCTAACTTTGGCCCGTAATCAGTTTAAACGATCAGAGCTTCCTTTCAACTTCACTCAGCTGAAGAAGCTGAAGCTTTTGTGGATTTCCAATGCAAATTTGATTGGAGACTTGCCGGAAACTATCGGAGAAATGGCTGACTTGGAGCTCCTGGATTTATCGTCAAACTCTTTGACTGGGAATATCCCACGAAATTTATTCCTGTTGAAGAATCTGAGTACTTTGCATTTGTACAAAAACTATCTATCAGGGGGCATTCCTCAGGTCGTTGATGCCCTGAACTTGAAGGTAATTGATCTTTCTCAGAATAATTTGACTGGTCCGATTCCTGGTGATCTTGGTAAGCTTGAGAAACTGTCAGTATTGCATTTGTTCTTCAATCAATTTTCTGGTGAAATTCCAGAAAGCCTTGGCCGTCTTCCAGCATTGATTGATTTTAGCTTATTTAGCAACAACTTATCAGGTCCTATTCCGCCAGATATCGGGCTATATTCAATGCTTGAAGGGTTCCAGGTCGCATCGAACAGGCTTACTGGCAACTTGCCTGAACATTTATGCAATGGAAGCAAGTTGTTGGGAGTAGTTGCTTTTGATAACAAGCTGGGTGGAGAATTGCCACAATCCCTGGGAAACTGCAACAGTTTGAGGATTGTTAGGCTTGAAAATAATGCTTTTTCTGGTAATGTTCCTGCTGGTATGTGGACAGCTCTGAATTTGTCAATCATTAAGCTAAACAGTAATATGTTCACTGGGAAGCTGCCTGATGAAGTATCAAGGAATCTGTCACGACTCGAGATAAGCAACAACGGGTTTTCCGGGAAAATACCAAGTGCAGTGAGTTCTTGGAGGAATCTGGTGGTTTTTAATGCCAGTAATAACCTATTTACTGGCACAATCCCTCAGGAATTAACCGCCCTTCCCCTTCTGACTACTCTTTTGCTTGATAGGAACCGACTCACTGGATCCCTTCCACCAGATATAATTTCATTGTCAAATTTGACATGTCTAAATCTCAGTGGAAATCGACTTTCTGGACAAATTCCAGCAGGAATTGGTAATCTACCAGTCCTTGTTGAACTCGACTTGTCAGATAATCAATTCTCAGGCCAAATTCCTCATGAAATTGGGCTTCTTAAGCTTACTACTCTCAATCTTTCTTCCAATCATCTCACAGGAGAAATCCCAAGTGAGTTTGAAAATGGTGCGTATGCCACTAGCTTCTTGAACAATCCTGGTCTTTGTGCAAGTAACTCACTCGTAAACCTTAACAGCTGCAATTACAGACCACGAAAATCGAGTAATGTTTCAACTCGATTGCTAGCTCTAATCTTGAGTTCTGTGACGTCTGTTTTCCTGTTGGCTATATTGCTCTTATTCTTCATCATCAGTAATTGCAGAAGGAGAAAGGACAAATTAGAATCAACATGGACGCTGATTTCGTTCCACAAATTGAAATTTATTGAAACAGACATATTAATGGGATTGACAGACAACAATGTCATTGGAAGCGGTGGATCAGGAAAGGTGTACCGTGTTGCTGCAAATAACTCTGGCTGTGTTGTTGCTGTGAAGAGTATACGTAACAACAAGAAGTTAGACCAGACACTAGACAAAGAGTTCTTTGCAGAAGTCGAGATCCTAAGTACAATAAGGCATCTGAACATAGTAAAGTTGCTTTGTTGTATTTTTAGTGACAACTCCAAACTTCTTGTCTACGAGTATCTGGAAAACCGCAGTCTGGACCGATGGCTGCATAGGAAGAGGACAGCAACAACCGCTTCAGGTACAGTCCACCATGTTTTCTTGGATTGGCCAAAAAGGTTGCATATTGCAGTCGGAGCTGCTCAGGGTCTCAGCTATATGCATCATGACTTCCTACCTCCCA
This sequence comes from Erythroxylum williamsii, assembly GCA_027564335.1. Taxonomy (NCBI): domain Eukaryota; kingdom Viridiplantae; phylum Streptophyta; class Magnoliopsida; order Malpighiales; family Erythroxylaceae; genus Erythroxylum; species Erythroxylum williamsii. Next base: position 3,904,909 of record JANITW010000008.1, on the reverse strand, counting down.
TTGTTCATCGTGACGTAAAATCAAGCAATATCCTACTTGACTCAGAGTTCAATGCGAAGATTGCTGATTTCGGTTTAGCAAGGATGATGACAAAACCAGGAGAACTTGCTACTACGTCAGCAATTACCGGCTCTTTTGGCTATATGGCTCCAGGTGAGTGTCTTCTGTTCGTGTTATATCCACAGAGGATTTGATACCGCTCGGACATCAATTAATATCGCAAAATTTTAGCGGAGTAGCTTCCTGACGAATATACCTCACAAACTTAATATGCAGAGTATGCTCACACAGCAAGAATAAACGAAAGGAGTGACGTTTATAGCTTTGGGGTTGTCCTGCTGGAGCTAACAACCGGAAAGGAAGCTCAAAACGGGGACGAGAACAAATCACTTGCAGATTGGGCCTGGCGTCAAATGCAAGAAGGAAAACCTGTAATCAATGTCCTAGACAAAGATGTCATGGAACCTGACAACTTGGGGGAAATGAGTTGTGTCTTTAGACTTGGAGTTCAGTGTACCAACAAACTGCCTTCTGCTAGACCTTCAATGAAAGAAGTACTACAAATCTTGAATAAAAATGCCACCTCACTTGTCGATGGAGAGAGAGACTTATGGAAGAAGTATGACGCCATTCCACTGAGATCAAAGCATGATGAGTGTATCTGAAAACGATAAATGCAGTGCAAATTAAGAAAGAGATCGGTCAGCTAGAACCTGATTATTAACTTGTTTTTTCTGTTCAGCTATCCAAGTTGAAAGTTCTTATTCTTAGTTAAAAGGTAGAAGTTAAGCTCAATGAATGTACGTGTATTTGGTAATCTTGATTTGTGGAAGAACTAGTTATCCTTTAGAATTGCCAGTATCTCATCATATGTACAAATGGATGCCTGTATCAGTGTAAGTAATAAAAAAGTGTTTTGTGTAATAACTTGTATCAAAGCTTAGTCTCAAAATTCTGATACCATGTGTCCATTGACTTCGAACCCTCTGTTAAGGAAATCAGTTCTCAGGATACGCAAGCAGTTAGCCAGACTTAGTCCAAATCGGATGGCCTTATCCCGTAATTAGTTTCACAACAAATCTTATCTTATTTGATCAGATCCAAACTTATCTCTAGCTTAACGTTCTATATCAGTTCCATGTATGTAGGAGTGCATATAATACCGTTTTAACAACCTCTGAAATATCTGTTGTATTTGTTACCAATCACGCTATAAATTGTGGTATATTTTTACGGTGAGTAATCTATCTTGGAATTCTTCGAAGATAAGATTGCATAAGGATAAAATCTTAATGAAGGTAGGATATCTTAATAAAAATAATGTGTAGATACTTTGGTGTTTTTTGAGATGTTTTACTGACAATATTAAGGGTTTACAGCAGAAATCTTATTGGTTAACTTACCATACTTTCGGCAGCATAGTTTAGAGGAGTTGTTTTCTTTATCTCAGGTATATTCTTTGTTTATGTTATTTTAGATTCAATCGTATGAGTTGCTTTATTATCATATTTATTAACAATTATTGTTGTTAAAATCTTCTGCTGAGATTACTACGAAATGACGGTATTATTGGGAGTGATTTATTTTAACAAAGTATATATGAGTACGAGGGATAGTGTTAAAAGTTGAATGAGTCGATTCAATAAAACGTTGGGTAAAACTATTGTATTACAAGTGAAAATTGATTAAGCTAAGTGAAGGTCTCACAAACGTAAACAAGATGTGTCGAATTGTATTCATAAATCTTATTTGTCGATTTATTATTTGCATGCTTAATTTTTCTATTTGTATTTTTAAAAAAATTAATAATTGCTGACATGATTATTTTGTATTAAGCATCGACACAAACAAATTAAAGCAATTAGGATAGAGCCAAATTTTGGTAAACTACATCCTTGGGACTGTCAAGAAATACTCTCCAAAAATGAAGATAACATACCCCTACCCTACCCTTATTGGAAGGCATCATTCACGAAACATGCCCAATTTAATCAATAGACTAGTGATTGAACCGAAAAGACAACTGATTTAAGAATTAATGATTCAAACAGAACTTAACCGTGATCGAATCGGTAACTAATAAATATATAAATTTTTATTTTATATATTATATATATAAGATAATTTTTAAACATACTATTTAATTA
>JANITW010000008.1:3878137-3895112 GCA_027564335.1 Erythroxylum williamsii | reverse complement strand
ACAACAACAACAACAACAATAATAATAATAATAATAATTATTATTATTATTATTATTAAAATAAAAAAATAAGTGACAAGTTGATGATTTTTAAGTGTTTGGAGAAGATATCTTGAGAAGATTCTGGAAGCCCTACACACGAATCATAACTTTCTCTTTTTTTATGTGAAAAACCTAATGGCTACTAGTTGCTTAAAATAAGAAAAGAGTTTGAGGGCACGATTATCTTTGAGTAAGATTTTTATTAGCTAATAAATTGAAGCGTTACTTCAAAGTAGCTTTTCAAAAAATAACTGGTTGCGCAGAATCAACCAACCCAATCAACTCTTAACCAAATAAGTATACTAGTTGTTTGACATAATCAAATAACTAATACTCTTTAATCAACTGGAATATAGCTTAAACTCTGTCTCCTAAATACCCCCTTTGTCTCTTTTTATTCTCATAAATAAGAAAAAGATATAAAATAAGTGCCTGTGTTTTTTTGATTATGAACGGCCTGCGTGATGTTATATTTTTTTAAATATGCTCATGGAAAAGCAGAAGTGGAATATCAATTGGGTAAAAGTAAGAACCCAATCTTACTAATTTATAGTATTCCAAGTTCACACAATTGCCAAGGCTTACGAATGTGTGGGCGCCGTAATTAGTAGAGACAGGGGATACTGCCCTCATTTAGTTTTCTTAAAAACATGTTATTTAATTAAATAATTTTCAATTATTAAATAAAATAATAATATTTTAATTGCAACTCGCTATCTTAAAAGCTTGAATGCTAAAATAAGTTTACTAACAGAGATATCAGTTTATTCTACAATTGTCTTTGTATAATGATTATATGCAATGTTCTAATATTTCTTGCTGCAAATCCCGGAACTGTTACCAATACCAACCCTGGAATCCTAGATAGAAGAAGTTTACCTTCCCAGCAACCTGTGGTCGCAGAAAAATATGGCAAATGATAAGATTTTGCAAAAAGTCTAAAGCTTGACCAAAGATTAGTAGTTCAAATACGGCCCTTCAGAAAGAAAATTCCACGTTTGGTTAAAAGTATATATTTCGCAGCAGCTTCCCTTCAATACCATGGTCTAAACACGAACCTCTGAACAACTAAACGAAGAACATGTTGAACATCCGTAAGAGGTTTCTCTTACACCACTTTCTCTTTTTCTTCCTGACCCATGTCAACTCACAGCTCCAGGTACAAGAACAATCAACCTTGCTGAAACTAAAGCAACACTGGCAGAATCCTCCGTCTCTCAGTCACTGGAAGTCTTCCAGCTCGGCCTCTCATTGCACTTGGCCTGAAGTCAACTGCGCCGATGGATCTGTTATTGAACTGCATCTTGGCGGAAAAGACATCACCGGAACGATCCCCTCATTTATCACTGACCTCAAGAACCTTACTGTTCTTGATTTCTATAACAACAACATTGGTGGGACGTTCCCTGTGTCTCTCTACGACCTTTCCAAACTGGAATACCTTGACCTTTCTGAGAATTACTTTGTGGGTTTCCTTCCTGATGATATTGATCGGATGTCTAAGCTCTCAACCCTTAACCTCGGTGGCAACAACTTTACTGGTGACATTCCGGCAGCTGTTGGAAGATTAACGGGGTTAAGGTCTCTCCAGCTTCGTGCTAATCTCTTTAATGGTACTTTCCCTCCTGAAATTGGTAACTTGTCCGATCTTGAAATCCTAACTTTGGCTTTTAATCAGTTTAAGCCATCAGAGCTTTTCAATTTAACTCGACTGAAGAAGCTGAAACGTTTGTGGATTTCCAATGCAAATTTGATCGGAGAGTTTCCAGGAGCTATAGGAGAAATGGCTGACTTGGAGATCCTGGATTTATCATCAAACTCTTTAACTGGGAATATTTCAGAAAATTTATTCCTGTTGAAGAATTTGAGTCAATTATTTTTGTACAAAAACTATCTATCAGGGAGCATTCCCCAGGCCGTTGAAGCCCTGAACTTGACGGTAATCGATCTTTCTGACAATAATTTGACCGGTCCAATTCCTGATGATTTTGGAAAGCTTGAAAAACTGTCAGGATTGGCTTTATCCTTCAACCAATTGTCTGGTAAAATTCCGGAAAGTCTCGGCCGTCTGCCGGCATTGATTGATTTTGGTTTGTTTAGCAACAAATTATCAGGTCCCATTCCTCCAGATTTTGGGCTATATTCAAAGCTTGAAACGTTCCAGGTATCATCAAATAGGCTTACTGGCAAACTACCCGAACATTTATGCAATGGAAGTAAGTTGGTAGGACTAGTAGTTTTTGATAACAATCTGAGCGGCGAATTGCCACAATCTCTTGGAAACTGCGACAGTTTGGGGACTGTTATGCTTCAAAATAATGCTTTTTCTGGCAATGTTCCAGCTGGTATGTGGAAAGCTTTGAATTTGTCAAGCCTTCAGCTAAACAATAACATGTTTACTGGGGAGCTGCCTGATGAAGTGGCTGGGAATCTATCACGATTCGAGATAAGTTATAACAAATTTTCCGGGAGAATACCAAGTGGAGTGAGTTCTTGGAGAAATCTGGTGGTTTTTAATGCCAGTAATAACCTATTTACTGGCACAATTCCCCGGGAATTAACCGCCCTTCCCCTTCTAACTACTCTTTTGCTTGATAGGAACCAACTCAGTGGAGCCCTTCCAGCAGATATAATATCATGGGCAAGGTTGACTAGTCTAAATCTCAGTGGGAATCAACTTTCTGGACAAATTCCAGAAGGAATTGTTAATCTACCAGTCCTTGGTGCACTCGATTTGTCGGATAATGATTTCTCAGGTCAAATTCCATCTGGAAACGGATTTCGTCAGCTCACTTCTCTCAATCTTTCTTCCAATCAACTCACAGGGAAAATCCCAAGCGAGTTTGAAAATGGTGCTTATGCCGATAGCTTCTTGAGCAATCCTGGTCTTTGTTCGAGTAGTTCACTTGTAAACCTTAAGAGCTGCAATTACATACCACGAAAATCAAGCAAAGGTTCAACTCGTTTGCTTGCATTGATCTTGAGTGCTTTGGCATCTGTCTTCCTGTTGGCTATGTTACTCTCATTCTTCATCATCAGAAATCATGGGAAGAGAAGGAACAAATCGGACGAAACCTGGACGCTGAAATCATTCCACAAGTTGAATTTTACTGAAACCGACATTTTGTCAGGATTGACGGAGAACAACTTGGTCGGCAGCGGCGGATCAGGAAAAGTGTACCGCGTCGCTACAAATAACTCCGGCTCTATTGTTGCTGTGAAGAAGATTTGCAGCAAGAAGAAGTTATACCAGACACTAGATAAGGAATTCCTTGCAGAAATGGAGATACTAAGTACAATAAGGCATCTGAACATAGTAAAGTTGCTTTGTTGTATTTTTGATGACAACTCCAAACTTCTTGTCTACGAGTATCTGGAAAACCACAGTCTGGATCGATGGCTGCATAGGAAGAGGACAGCAACAGCCGCTTCAGGCACAATCCACCATGTTATTTTGGATTGGCCAAAAAGGTTGCATATTGCAGAGGGTGCTGCTCAGGGTCTCAGCTATATGCATCATGAGTTCTTACCTCCCATTGTTCACCGTGACATAAAATCAAGCAATATCCTACTTGACTCTGAGTTCAATGCGAAAATTGCTGATTTTGGCTTAGCAAGGATGATGGAGAAGCCAGAAGAACTTGCTACAATGTCAGGAATCTATGGCTCTTTTGGCTATATGGCTCCAGGTGAGTCCATTTCTAGTTGCCAGTTGACATCACAAACTTAAGTTCAAAGGTTTTTAACTGTTGATAATGATATTCACGTTGATCCTATTAATTTAATTTGCAGAGTATACTCATAAAGGAAAAGTGAATGAGAAAAGTGATGTTTATAGCTTTGGGGTGGTCCTCCTGGAACTAACAACAGGGAAGGAAGCCCATAACGGTGACGAGAACACGTCACTTGCAGATTGGTCATGGCGTCACGTGCAAGAAGGGAAGCCTATAATCGATGCCCTGGACAGAGATGTGATGGAACCAGGCAACTTGGAAGAAATGAGTAGCGTCTTTAAACTTGGAGTTCTGTGTACCAGCAAACTACCTTCTGCTAGGCCTTCAACGAAAGAGGTGCTGAAGATCTTGCAGAGAAACACCAAGCCGCTTGTCTTCGGAGAAAAAGACACAGAAAGGGACTACGATGCCACTCCACTTCTGAAGAATTCAAAGCGCGAGAGAGCATCTGAAAGTCCTGAGAATGGTTTCACTTCCAACGTGTAATTTTCCTGATGGAATCCTGCAAGAACCAATCCAGAAGCACGAGTCTTTGACCACTTTGGTCTCCATGTCATGAAGCTGTATTCCTATGATTAGATCCATACCTGTTCATAGTATCATCAATGGAAGTTTTGAGGCTAATAGTGTTTTACGTGACAAACTTTATGTTTTCTGCCTTCTATAACAAAGAAAATTATAAGTTAGGATTCCATAATGATTGTTGCGCAACAATTTCTCCAACTCCGCGGAATAGCGAGAATCTCTGAAAGGTGGAACTTTAGATGGAAAGGTCCAAACTTGCTGAAGTGAATGACACAGTAACTCAGAAATAAAGTTCATGCGTTCTTCAGTGAGAATTTCAGTCCAAGCTTGACAACCAATAAATGAGCTTATGGAAATAAAATATAATACAATTGGAAAGCTCCCCTACGCAGAAACTTCTATCAGACTAGATCATCCAACTTCTAAATTAAGATGCCCAAGAGGAAGAAGTATAAAGCTAAAAAATAATAGTTGCATCATCAAGATGAATGAAACTCAGTGAAGAAAACAACAGCTACAAATCTTACTTACAGGATTAACATGAGGAGAGTTTTAAGAAGAAGCTTGGCCGAAACTGATCTGGGAATTTTCCAGGGCACAGAAAGGGGAGGTTGGAAAAAAAATTTGGACCATTTCTCGATTTGTGCGTGTCATCCTTGCGCAGGGGCCATGCTAATCTTCTCTGTATCGTTCCAATTTTATCGGATGTCCCCGAAGGGACGCTCTGATTTTGTTGCGTTCTACCCTATAAACGCTATTTGGTTCTTTTGTCTTAGCAATGTGGTCTCCAGACCGTGTCATCTTTTCATTAAACATTGAATTCAACACGTGGCTCGATTCCCGCAACGTGTGTCAGCTGCAGCAATCGAGTTTGATTCATCCAATGGAAGGAAACATGACACGTGTACCAAAGCCCCTAATTCAGCTGCTCTGACACGACAAATTTCTGAAAATAATCTAGTTGGGTAGAGGCCAAACTCTGAACGTTGATTGAACATATACTACGATAGTCTCAAATAAGTTGTGTTAGTTACTTATAAACAACTACTGTTCGGATTCTTCAGCCATGAATGAGCTTGAATCAGAAGCTCTCAGAGTGGAGCAGGAAAGTAAATATAGACAGAAAACGATGAGTTTGAAAGAATTAAAATAGCAATCTATCCTTCTGAATGCGGATTTGTGTCCCAGTGAAGAGGAAAAGGCAGCCATTGAAGAACACATCCCTTTTTTTAACTTTAAAATGTTAAAAAGTCGTAATATTCATACCCTTCAGAAGCTATCTACACCAGATAAAATTTTATAATAGAAGTATGATCAAAATAATTTTCATGATTTACGGTCAAAACTCGTTCTTTCCATGGTGAGGAAATGTTGGCCCTTTGTAGCATTGTCTGTTATTTGGTTTTTATGACTATGAAACAGCTCTGGGCTGAGGTAAAGGTCCAACAAAGACACAAAATTGAGAAATGTCGACTTGTTCAATCTTTTACAGGTTTTCAAGACTCTTCAATATCCAGGTATTGAGAGTGAGAGGCTGCAAGGAGAGCAGCTCCAATGCCAGAGCCATCATTGGAGTGTGTGATGACAAAGTTTTCAGAAACAGTCTCTCCCAGTAACTCCTTCACAGTGCCTTCCATGCACTTACTAAATTTGGTATAGTGCTCGTACAATCCACCATCCAATGCGACCACCGAATTCTGTTTTTCCCCATTCCTTACCGTGTCTCGTCCCAATTTCTTTAGGATTCCAACAATCCCAGCAGCAGATAGGCGTGCACCTCGGGTGGCAACTACATCACACACCTCAACGATTACTCTTCGCAAGCTCAGGGATGTATTAGATACCTGAGACAAGTAAAACCAACATACTTCAAACAACGAGACTTGGATCTTGTCATGATAAAACTTCTTCTTACATAGTGAAGACATTTAGTTTTGAAGATATTCATCGAGATCTAGGAATGGACAAAACAATGTCACAAGGCAAACAGCTCCGCATAATTTTGTCTCTACCTCAAAGATATCCTTTAATTTGGTCCCCACAACTCTCAGATCTGAAGACGAATCATGGTGTATAGCAGACATGACAGGAGTTCTGCACCATTCCACTTAAAATTCATCAGTACAGCAGTTGCACAGGAGTCACAAATTGAGCTTTTTGTTTTACACAATATGTATAAGAAAAGATGATGACTTCAAAATCAACAAGTCATGCATGAAAAGGCAGATATTAGTATTCATTCCGCATGCTGAAGCAAAATAAATATGAGATACCTCAAAAGTTGCAATGATTACATAAACACTATAAAAATCTAGTCAAGAAATGTGTAGAAATAGGCCAAGTGAGCATCTAAAGTCTCTTAGTGAAATTAACCTACAATCTAGCAATCTGCAGAATAAGAAAAGGCCAATGCATGAAAGGGAAAGACATTAATGAGCAAGACAAGTAGAAATAACAGACCTTAATATGAACGGAATCTTAAGTTTTGGAGGAACAGTATCCCCAAAAAGGTCAGCTTCTTCAGCCATTCTCAATAGAACTCTGCGGACAATTTCTCCCAAATACATACCAGAAATCATCTTTTCAAAAATCTGCAAGACCCATATTAGCAAAATTTTTACCAGTTGACAACAATAAGATGAATTTGACGAGTGTGGTTACATTACCTGTTCTCCAGGGTTTAGAGACTCAACATCCAGGGACTGATCATACTCCGTTAGTGGAAGGTGTGATGACCGGAAATTACCCCACTCGGTGTTGATCACCTAAAGATTGTACGACCTTATTTAACCAGACACTAAACCCTCCTGGGAGAAAAATATTTTAAGACTGCAAATGAATAGCGATTACTACACTCAGTTGGAAGTACCAACCATTTCCCCAGACTTAGGGAGAAGACCTTGCCACTTAGGAATTGCATGTGCTCGTTCTACATATGCTGCATTTGTACCAGTACCCAATATAACTGCAGCAATGACATCCTGGTTGTAGTACCTACCTCCAGCCAATGTTCCTATTGTGTCATTGACCTGCATCAGCTCCCAAGTTGATAAGATTCTGATTAGTTACTCAGTTGAATAACTGTGGTACACAATCTACAGGTAACAAATAGATGGGTAAATGAACAATTATGTGTATGTATATATTCATACGTAACGCACCAAGGCCGCCACACGCATGTCAAGGCCAACCCTTTCTATGGCTTTGGTCAATTCTCCCACCACATCTTGTCCTACCTATAACAAGATCGGCAATGAAATTAAGTGGTAAGGTAACAACACCATTTAATTGAGCTACCGCCGTAAATAATGTAATGTTTATTGCATTGTGGATTTTATGAAAAGAGTAAATTCTTCAAGAGAGTTTCAAGCATAAATTATTAGACCAGTCGTTGAGAGCATGTCCCATTCCGCTGTAAACTCAAACTGATGCAGTAACACGCAAACATGAATGTTCCATATGCAAGGGAATAATATCAGGAATGTAAGCATATGTAAATACTTTGTTTTGTTTCAGGGTATCTGTATGTGCATTAAACAACTAAGTCTGTTGGTTAGAGGCATGACAGGAGAGTCAGGTAGTGCCTTTAAATGCCGAATCAAGGAAAAAGACCCAAGATGTCAAAAACTTATCAATTTCAGAATCAAGACTGAAAGATAAAAGAAAAGAAAAGTGAAGAGAATGAGAGTCAAAGCAATTAGCATTAACCGCATCTTGTATAGAGAAGCCTTTTGTCCACTTTATAAGTGTTCCTGATGAGATTGATGTTTGCCTGACAGGAAATGAGAAGGTAAAACCAAGCTCCCTCTGTCTACCCGGTGAAATATGCAATTCTTCACCTTCTGTAGCTACAAATTTGGCGAGAGCTGCAGCAATAAAATCGAATAATGCCTGCAATTAACATCAGCAACTAAATTTCAAAACAGGAAATAGTCGAATATGACCAATTTTTATCAGGAAAGCACGAATTGATACTTACATCTGAAGATCCAGTCATCAAGTGTGGTGGGATGGAAACTTCCTCGGATTCTTGTCTGACAACACGATCTTCTTTACCGCCCAGCAGCACCCGCAGTACCCGGAAGTTTGTGCCACCAAGGTCCAATGCATAAAACAACCCTTTCTCATCTCTGGGAAAGGAAAGAAAGAAGAGTCTGTCATTTTCAGTTGCAACATTTCATACGAGCAGGATCAGGAACTATAAATCTTATCTCAAAGAGATTGAGATAAACCAAATGTTGAACGAATTATTGCACTTGTTCATTTGTAATGTTTATGTTCTAACTAAAGGATGTTGCTGCTCTTCTTCTTTTTTTTTTTTTTCTTTGAGAAACTCCATATACTTCCCTTTGTCCCCTTTTCGTTTCCATCCGACTTTTGACACACCTAATCTATAACGTTAACATAAAAAGTCAATTTATGTGAGCTGTCAAACAAAGATACATTTACCAACAATTCAAGCATCTCTTTCAAGTTCAGTGTGGTTAAGTAAAGCAATTTAAAGAACCAACAGTTGAAAAGCATTAAGCAGTAGCCCAGATACCAAAAAACTTAAAAACAGATGACTGCAAGCCAATATACAAGAGGAATCAAAAGGTTAGATCATAAATAAAGAGAGTGAAGAAAGCAATGGGCCTCAGGGAATCACAACTATATGCCCAACCGTTCACAGAAGAGCATATCACGTTCGAATAAAGAAAAGTAAACCACACAAGTGTCATGAGGCAACAGCTGGGTTAGTTCAGAAGCATATCTTAGAAAACTAGAAACCCCTTGATTCGGATTCCCACACCTCACATTAAAAAAAATGATAATTGAAACAAAGATTATGAAAAAACATGCTTTTCCATCTACAGAGTTTCAGTCGATCCATCGAAGACGAAAATCAAGTTTTATCAAACGACAGTGACTGGTAAGATCATAAATGAGTAGTAGCCAAGAACATTACATTATGATCACAAAAAACTTGAATTAACCATCCTCAATAATGCAGCCTTAAACCGCAATCTGATTTATTCAGCTCAGAGTAGGAGATTTCTCTGACAAAAAACACCATAGGTAACTGGGAAAAGATCTCCTTTTTTGTTGGGCATTATTGAAAGGAAATGCTAAAAGGCGTAAGGATCAATTAAAACATTGAAAAGTATGTAAGACCCATACACTATTCTCCCACGCATATCAACAACTACAAAGTAAAAGAAAACAGGGACACATAACATAATGGAAAATAGCAAACACAGAAGGAACATAAACTACGATCAATTGAAACCAAATTCTGAACCCCAGCTAGGAGATATAAAAGTAAATGAAAGTGATGAGCTGACCTGATCACTCTAAACCAGTAAAATTCAACTAGCTACTAGCTGTATTAGACTTTATGAACATACAGAGTTAGGAAAAGGGAAGGTGATAATCAAAATCTACCCGGTGGGAAGATTATCGACGTAGCTGATGATCATCTTAAGCTTACTACCACCGTCCGATGCAAGGCCAGCGTGCATCTCGATAGCCATAGCGTCCGCCACCTGACGCAGCTTCCATATGGGGGTCCCACATTTCTCCTGCAACTCTTTCAATATCTCCATGACCCTGCCCCACCTACTTGAACTTTTCCTTTTGTGTCGCACCACCAGCGCCGCCACCGCACACAACGCCGCCGTGCATACTACTGCCGCCCCTACTGCCACCTTCCCCATCGTCAACTCTCTACAGCACTTCTTCCCCCCTCTGCAACAGGCCTTGGAATAAACTTATTAATACTCTGTTAGAAGAACAAGTTTGATCAATAAATATCAAGCTGGGATTTTCTGGGAAATAAAGTAGGAGTCTAGAAAGAGTGTAAAAGTAGAGGCTTTGGCTTTGGCCTCTTGTTCGTTCTTATCATTACTATCTCTCTCTTTTGAAAGGATCACAGCTATTGGACTACAATGGAAAACAGGACCATTGCAAATGTATTACGTGAAAAACATTTCCCTGGCTTTAAGTGCAAATAGATATTATACATGTACAGAGTACAAGGTTGAGTTATGAACCAAAGGGACATGGTTTTGGTTGGAATTACGGAAGGAACCAATTTGAGCGGACATGACAAGTACCTAGACGGACATGGTTTTTGTCTTGCCTTTCGCTTTCCACGTCCATCTCCAAACAATCTCACGTGTCACTTCCCTTGTCCTAAATGGTGTAGAATGGAATCTGTACTGCGTAAAGAATTAAACTACATTATCAGGTGAAAATAATGTTTTGAATAAGTAGAGAACGATAGACGAATAAGAACTAGGGAGCAACCGGGTTTGATGAGACTAAGCTCAAACTGTGGGAACACGGCTTTACGACAAAACTAAGAACTGAAGCAACTTTCCGCCCTTTGCCGTCTTTTATCATCCAAGTCCAACCGCGGAATCCTTCAAAAGCCAAAGTCTTAAAAGGTGAGAGCAGAACATAACAGATGAACTGTGTAAATGAAAACTGCGGTCAACGTTTCTACCCTTGCGTGTTCCGTTACTTATGGGGGCATTATAAGTCAACAGCCAAGCCTTTTAGGATACAAGAAGAAGGCTGCCATGTGATTGGCGAAGAGGAAAACTGCGTTTAACATAGAAATGCATAAATTTTACACAAACAACCTGGTTTCAAATTTAATGCTAAATATTTAAATCAGGTTTATCCAAATCGAATCAGCAACGAGTCAGCACCAGATACCAAAGTGAGTTGTTAATGGGTTGTAAATCCTGGCAACTACTCTCAAGAAAGCCATTAGAGGATTGGTTTAATGATAATTGACAAAATACAAAGGATACTTCCCTATATGTGGAAGGTTTGAATTGAATTGTTTTTGGGAACTCATAAATTTTTACTATAACGAGTATACGTGATGGAGATTTTTGATCTGATACTGATAGATTTCTGAATGTCATGGAAAAACTTGATCTGCTAAAAATTAGTCTACCAAAAACCACAAGAATGATCATTTTTCTTCATCTTATTAAAGAATATATAAAACTAATTAAATTAGCCTCACAAAACAGTTTAAACTATTGTGATTAAATGGTCACTTAACATGGTATCAGAGCTTCTATGACTAAACGGTTATGAGTTCGAATCCTACTACTCACCTATTCTAATTAAATTAAGCACAAGGTAAAGTAGGCATGTGCAAGTTTTAAGCTCAAAGGACTTTCACTTGAGAGGATGTGTTAGAGAATATATAAAACCAAATGAGTTTGCCTCACACAACAATTTAAACTATTGTGATGAAACGGTCATTTAACAGTTTGAACTACAATAAAAAGAGAAATTTTTAATGCTATAAAACGCATAACAGTAGAAAATGAGGAAACAAAAGGGATCATTGAGTTCTATCTTTTACTAGTTGATAAATGAGTTTATCGTATTGCGGGAAATACTGAGACATCATAAATGGTGCATTTGCTCATTTAACAGCAAGTATTTAGAATTCGTTGTTAACTCCTAGAAAGTAATAAGGCATGGACAGACGGTCCAGGAGTGCCCAACTGCCTATACCAAGATTTAAAGGCGACTAAGACTGAGATATGCCTCTTTTAGCCACCCGCCTCTCCTCCCTTCTATCCACTTGCTGCAAGAGAACAAAGCAAGCCATAAATGACAGATCAACGGCTGCACTGCTGCAAGAATGAGTCACGTCAGCTGCAATTAGGTATAGCTTTTGATCGATGGTTCGATTTCGAGTTCTATAAAGATGGTAGAATCCAAAGGGACCACCTTATCAATAAGCCATGTGTAAGGTCCTGGAAACAAAAGCAAGTGCTATTCCTCGAGAAGAAGGGTCGCGCTCAAAGTCTGACGCCAACCAACCACTTCTTATTGCGCTTTTCGTCTCTCGAGGCCACCTTACTTTGGTAACATATCAACTGTTTTGATTATTCTTCTTATTCTATACTTATTTATTTTATAAGTATTTATTCATCTAATTTTTGTGAGAACAGGTTATTTGAATCCCTAACTTATTTATAAGTCTTCACCACGTCTTAAAGGATATTAATGAATTGGTCTGAGAGTTTGATTGGGCTTCAGACAACAGATCGAAGCCCAACTTGAGCCCAAATTGCATAATCATAAAAAAATATGGATTATTGATGAGAGCAAATCACTTGTAAATTTATTCTATTTTCTCATAAATTAAAAGACTTGTGAAGAATTCCTTTTTCTTATTTTTATTTACAAAAAGTAAATTTTATATATCTTAAAATTGCTATAATTTTTATGTAAACAAAAGTAGCTATTATTGTTTAAGTAAATATTCATATTATTCATTATAAATGTTCTTATTTATTATCTCTCACATGTGTGATGAAGTTTTGTAATTTTCACTTTTATCCTATAACTAGTGATTAATATACGACGAGAGTACATTGTCATAAATTGATTCTTAAGTAAATTTAATATTTTATATGCTAATTTACGTTTTGCATCTCTGTTATACTTTAATCTCATTTACTCCAATACGTTGTAATTGTATTAAATTCTTTTACTAAAAGAAAATACCTACCTTGCAATACATTTTTATGAGAACTATCAATCAAAATAACCTTTCTTGTAGGATCGTGCATGATTTTTTAGTAAAATTCTAAAACAATATAGGTCAAATTTAATTATTGAGATTAGATGATAGTCATAAATGTAGCGCCCTCTTACCGTAGGGTATATTCATCTATATTTAGAGGCTATCTAATGTATGAACATGCCGAGATATGTTTCTAAACTCCTAACCCGTCCCAAATGACCAATTTACCCTTCCCATCAGTGATGAGATGTTATAATAAAAGATTATAAAGCTTATTTAATATCTAGAGCATTACATAATATTAGTTGACATTTTAGGATATATATTAATCTTTTTTCACAATCAATGTTATACACATGGTAGGAATCATTAACTCCTTCATTTGAAGTGAATGTATTTATAAAATATCTTACATATATTGGTTCTAACATATTTATAAAAGACCATACAAATATTGGTTCAAACAAACTTACTAATTCACTATTCCATTCTAAATTTCATCTTTTAAGAACTCGTATCTAATACTTAATATAAATATAATAAATATTTAATTACTTTAAACAAAATTTCTCATATTTTTACTATTTAAGGAGGTATTTGTTGTTTAATCTTATTGTTGTTAATTAACACAGGATGATAATTTAAACATGTCTCATCTCCATTCATTGCAAATACTGGAGGCAATTACTCATATGAAATGACCAATCTTTTATCTGTCTGACATACCTTTAATTTGTATTCAAAAAAATTTGCACAAAGGAAACATAGTTCATAATTATGCGTTACATATTACTTATCACATACTAAATGACATTAACATATATTATATAGTTGGAAACAATAATACAATAAAAGAACATACACCTAGAACTATTGATCAATAAGATAACAATATTTACGTGTTTCTAACAACTTCACGTGGCCAATGCATGTATCTCTTGATTTGGCTTTGTTAATTGGTATATCACTATATCACTTGTAGATACATATGTATCTCTTTAATACTTTTCCAATATACTTCACATGCCTAATATATGTATCCCTTTACTACTTTTCCTTGTGATTGATCGAAATTTGGCTGATTTGCGCTCACCTTTAATGATATAATGATCTCTTGAAATCTTTAAGAATGTATATACCTTCACCTATGTCTTATTTCAATTTTGAATAACTAGTTTTTGATTTGCTTAACAGGTTCACATTCATTATAGTTCATTAAAATATCATTCACATATAATGATTAAATCATAAATTTATCTTTAGATCTTTCAGTATATATGTAGTGTTTCATCAATTATGTGAAAATCATATGAAATAATTACATGATAAAAATGAATATACCATTTTCTTAAAGATTATTTTAAGCTATAAATTGATTTCAACAATCGCCACATTTGATGTTTTTAGCATGTCTTAATAAAACCTATAAGTTATTTCACATATATTCTTCTTTTAATATTATGTTAAGAAAAGTAGTTTTTACATTCATTTGATATATAATTAAAAACCCATACTTACTAATATAATCAAGATTAATCATATTGAATCCAACCAATAATTAGATAAAAGATTTTTCATAATTGATTCGCTCCTATTGTGTATATATTGTAGCTACAAGAATACCTTATATCTTTCAACACTATTATCAACATTTTGCTTTATTTTGAGAACTCATTTCCCAATAGTCTTCTTTTGTCTATTAAAGAGATCAACAAAGTCTCATATTTTATTGGAGTTCAAAGAAGTATTTTCTCCTTCATCACTTTCGTTCATTCTTCTTTATTAAAACTATTTAGAGCCTCCTTTACATTCTTTGGTTCACACTCTTTTTGTGGGATAATCATATGAAATTTTCCTTTCATTTCAAAATGAGCTTTATAGAAATAATCAATGCTTACTTCTAAATAAATGAGATTCATATTTATCAATCTCTTGATTACTCTTACTCTAATCAAGTACAATTGATAAATTCTTATTAGGTTATAATATAAACTAATCTTGAGTTAGTTATTTATTTTCTAAATTTCTTCCACTCAAATAGAGTCCGTTAATATGATCTTATGTAATGTAAGAATATGTTTTTTCTAGTTCACCTTAATTTTACACATCCATAATCTTAGTCTTCTTGTATCAGGTTTTTTACCCCGTTTTGTAACTCGTGTGAATTGTTTTTAACTAATTTCCTAGGCATGTGATTAATTATATAAGTAGCTATGAGTAATGCATCATTATAATAAATGATACGTAAATTTTCATGTGTCGTCATGAACATGATCATTTATATGATCATTTTATTTCATCTTCTAAAACATCATTTTCTTGTTGGATTCGAAGAATAGTTTATTATATTTGTATTCCTTTTTTGCATAATATTTTGATCTTATCATATAAATATCATTTCCCTTGGTCTGTTCTTACTTCATAATGCTTTTATTTTCTTATTTTAGTGATTTTTCACCAAATTCATATGTTTTATAAAAGAATTTAACGCTCCTAACAAGATCGAGAAAGCTAACATCTGAACATTCCTTTTTTGAAAAAATGATTTCTTGTAGTGAACTTTTTTCTCAAATTCAGGAATTAGGTTTCCTTAACATTACAAGCATTTGTCACAAATGGACATGACTATACTAAGTTTAGCCGCATATAAAATTGATGAAATACATAAACTTATATCTTGTCCTCACATTCAATTTAGCATAGATGTTTGAATAAATTGATTACGATGAATCAAAAGTTCATAATCCCTTTTTAAATGATTTTCTTGCCATTTTGCTAGTAAGAAAATATTCACAGGCAATTAATTTAAATCATTTAAAAGGTTTTATTTAACTAATTGACTTATTTGATTTTGACTTATGTGGCGTGATCTAGCATGTCTCGAAGTTACATTATGATTTAAATTATTAGATGATATAAATCATTAGCATGTCTCAAAGTTACATTATGATTTAAATTATTAGATGATATAACTAAGGAATAAATTATATTATTACTTTGATAAATGACATTATCTAATATGATAATATTGTCTAACATAAATCCACGGTCACAAAAAATAGTTATAAGACAAATCTATTCCACCTTTGTGGGAGTTTATAATAAATCTATGTTTAATTAATATCAATATGAAATAAGATTTTGTTGAATCCTTGAAGCAAAACACTTTATGTAGGATTAATTATAGGCCACCGGACATATCTGACTTACATGTGTCAATCTCATGTACAATAACTCATACGTTGTCATCTATATAAATCTATTATATTTTATGTGGGGTTTTAGAGAATTTTATGAAGGCATCTCTATTTTTTATATATAGTTTGTTGCTCTTGACTTTACAATTATAAAGGATGAAATTCAATTATAAAAACATAACAAGAGACATACATAGAACAAATAATTATACTATGAGATTACATCTTGCTAGGCTCATTGCAAAAAAGATTTTAATTATCATATTTTTCATTTTAAAATGATGTTTTCTTTTCTTATATTAGTTTCACTTTTGCTTCTGAATCTTGAGTCTTACAACTTCTTTTCTTACCTTTTTTTCAATTTGATCCACTACAATGCTTATACTTTTTACTGATAACTCTATATGAACTAAGGCTATGTTTGATAGGAACGTTAGTAATGAGATGTAATAAAATTTAATATTATTTTATTGTTTAAGATAACGTTGTGTTTGGTTATTATCTCCAACATGCAGAGACGGAACGAGACAAAAAATTGAAAACGGAACAGAACAAAAATTAGAGACAGTACGGTGTTTGATTGTGATGGACATAACAGAAAAAATTGTGTTCGTCTCGAGGACAGAAATATGTCTGATTGCAGTTGACAGAATATAAAAACAGTGTCAATGACGAAAATGCCCCCCCAGTATAATATGATTGAAAATATATAATTCATTGATTATTTTAAAACGAATGATTTGTATTAGTAAAAAAGTTAACAAATAATAATAAGAACAATAACAATAAGAAATTAATTTCGTGTAATAATAATAATAAATAATAATAGAAGAAGAAGAAGAAAAGAAAGAAAATTAATAATAATAAGGAATTTAATAATCACAATAATAATAAGAAAATTAATTATGAATAATAATGATAATAAAAATAAT
>JANITW010000008.1:3849454-3874544 GCA_027564335.1 Erythroxylum williamsii | reverse complement strand
ATTTAATAATCACAATAATAATTATAAAATTAATTATGAATAATAATGATAATAAAAATAATAATAAGAAAATTAAATTTGTATAATAATAAAAATAATAAGTAGAAAATTTATAACAATAATTAATAATAACAGTAATAGTAATAATAATAATAATAATAATAATAATAACAACAACAACAACAACAACAACAATAATAATAAGTTTAAAATTTATAATAATAATAATGATAATGATGACGACGACGACGACGACGAAGAGTTTGATAATATAATTAATAATTAAAAAAATTGCTTATGTGGGGGAAGGGGTATTTCTGACATTTCCTTATGTGTTTTGTTTTTGTTCTTGGGATAAGAAATCTTGTACCACAGTCTTGGAAGGAACAAAAAATTTCTGTACTTGTGCTCTGAAGACGGAACAAAAATGGGTGAGGACAGCAAGCAAACATTACGAGGCATAAAACTTTTGTGTCCTTGTTATCTGTCCTCACTCATGAGGACAGCAACCAAACGCTATGTAAAGGTTTATAATCGAATGAAATGAAATATAATGGAAGGCAAAGGTTCTATATTACATTTCATTCCATCATAAACAGTATAAATGAGTTATCTCCAATTTGGGAGATCAAGGATGGAGTGTAAAATATCTTTAATAATTTTTTATAATATCAATTATACCTTCAACCTTAATATCAACCATATTAGCATATGCTTTGTGTAAAATGATCATTCATTATTTTATATATACATTACATTTCATACCACCTATCTATCGAACAACATTTATTATATCACATTATGAACTCTTGTACCTTTCTCAAATAACAAATTTTTAACTTTACATCCATTTACGTTATATTTCATTATAAATTATTCAATTCCCTTACATTCTATTACATTTCATTAAAAACTTTACTTCCAATCAAACATACCCTAAAACTAATTGCATATACCTCAACAATCATCTTACAAATTTCAAGACATTCTTCTAATATAAGATACTTATCGTTTTTGGTAATCTTAATAATAGTCAAGGCACCCATATTTGATTAAGACACTAAATTTTTTTATTCGGATAAGTCAGACTTTGGACACAAATAATGACACTACCGGCAAAATGGTACAAAGAACGATTGTTAAAATGACAAGGTGTCCTCTTCTTTCCCATATGATTTAACGTTATCCAATGCAATCTCAGCAGATTGCAGTAGTAAGTAACTTTCTTAATATTTGATACAAACGAAGCCAATCGTGTCGTACTACATTGTTAGTTTTCTTTGTGTCTCAGCTCAAGGCTTAAATTGAGCGCATTGATCTGGAAGAAAAAAATCAGGGCCTAAACCCAATTTAGCTTTCTACTGTATGAGCCTAGCCTGCCAGAGGCATGTGCCTAAGAAATAGAAAGGACTGTCAATAGTGCTGGTATTTCTCCATGCCATATGCTTCAAGTCCTAGTGTACTAGTGGGTTCAAAAGGCTGGCTCAGTGGGTTTTTGTATATCTTTGCTAGTGAAATAAATGCATAGATCCTCACCATTTGCATTAATCTGTTACAGTATTTGGAAAATATATTTAACAAGGCATTTTTACACAACGGTAACGTCTCATACAAACTTAACAAATCGATTTAAAACAAAATCTCTCAAGTCTAGGACATAAGCGTACGTGAGGGCATGGAACAAAGATATGTTAGTCATCGTGGGAGTGGCAGAGAGAATACTGACTGCTGTGAATCAACCAAAACATTGAAGCAGCAGGAGGTTTTGGCACTTGACATACAGTTAATTGTCTTTGTGTTTGGTGGAGGGGGTAGGGTGGTGCGATCTTTTACCAGGTGGGAATGGTACTGTTTTAAGATCTACATATCCAAACATTAACAATCTTTGTTTCATTTTTATATTCTAAGAGCAATAATTCCAATCTGACATCGTTGGTCCGAGCAATCCGGCCCCTCCAAATCCTATCATATCCAATATTCATCATTGCTTGATATATATTTTTTGGAATAATGCTACGTAACATCATCCTCATATCAGTTTCCTGTTCTTTCCTTCCTGGGAAATTTGTCAACGAGCGCCTTTGTAATCATAAATGGCTTCATGTCCCTCAAACGAACCTGACAAGCGGAATTTTGGGCCAAACGATTTGGAATTTAGGATCAATAATGACTTTGACGAAGAGCTACACCAGTTCTAGAATTTAAATTTTGGAAAATATCATTGGTCTCTTTAGTGCATGCAACCCTGCATTGATTAAGGAATCAATAAACATAATGTGTCTACTTTGCGAAAAGGAACATATTTTGACCATGATCAAGATACTAAATCTACCTCACTCAAGACACAGTTTGCCAAGTGGATACGCATCCAAGCTTTCCAAATATCAGATTATTCATCGGAACCTTTTAACGAGTCAAACGTAATACTTGGTTGAAACGGTGGGAGTAATTAATTGCATTTCACAAGGACATGATTAGCTTTAATTCTGTGAGTTCCACATGTGCCACTTTTGGCCGAATTGTGGAATCAGAGTAATCAAAATACGTACAACATGATCCTGACTCCATATCGTTGAAAAACATAGAAGCGATCTCTTCTTTCACATCATCACATGTAGTGCTATGTTTACGTGGAGGTGTCTGCGACTCTGGTGACGACTTTAACGTGCTTCAACTACCAACTTTGAACAAATTGGAATCGGTTCTCTTCCCAGTTGGGTTTACTGGTTTTTTGGTTGTATTCTGAGGTCTTTCTTTTACCATTTCAGGAATTATTGGTATTCGAGGAAAACGTGGGTCCTTAGCTTACAAGCTTATAGTGTTCTTCGACAACTTGCTGTATTGCTCGCATGAACTTGATACACAGGACAGGCGTTAGATCAGTTCATTAATCCCTGCATAATGTACTGTGATGGTACGTTCTTGGGTTGGGAGAATATGATCGTTTAAAGCTATGCAAAGTTTACATCGGCAAATCGTTAATTACTGTATCCACTGCAAAGCAATCCCACTGAGAAGAAAAGGAAGCCATTGTCAATTGTTGAAACTTGAAAGAGTTCTTTATGTTTTCTACTAGAAAATAATGGCTGGACCCTTTTGCTTTTAGCAAGAATTCCAGTGGACAGTCCAACCCTTGCAGGAAGTTGAGAGAGCACACAAGGTTATAATATAAACAAATCTTTAAAACAACCTAAGGAACGAGACCTAACTAGAAGTGAGAGTTCCCACAATAGAAACATACTTTCGCTGTCTGAGCCACCGAAGCACCACAGCACTTGCCAAAGCACAGCAAAACAGAGATGACAGTTCTCATAATTAGTCACCGTCACTCACATCACGTGAAAACCCACGCCACTTTGGTTTCAAGTTTCAACATCAGCGACATGCCCAGATGGACACCACGAGACCGTTCAATTATACGCACTCGAGAGAATATACACACTCATTGTTTTTTGACTAATCACTAAAGAAACAGTAATCAAAATACTTAGAAATTAACTTTGATGCCACATACTAAGGTCATACTCTTATATTACCTAATATTTTTCATCAAATGTTAAGATACAAATTTTAAGTATTTTTAATAATAATTGATGTATGGCGTTCAATTAAGAGTAACATAGTTTAAGTTAAAAAGAGCTTAATTATGAAATAACTATGTCACGATTTAAATATTATTTTAAACAATTTAATTATGACTATCAAAAAATTCAAAGAAACGTAAATTTGAAGATGGCGAGATTTGGAATAATTAATAAGATTAGTATTAGACTAACAATAATCTATCAATTTTTATATATCTTCCAACTATTTAATATAAGCACAAAATACTGTGCGTGAAAAAGGAGTCCTTGTTATTATTTCTTTCAACGTTCGAGTCATTCTCCATAAGCTACCTTCTTGTTCGAGTTTAACATATGGACATTTCTCATGTTATTCGCTATTTTGTGTATTAGGACACCAAAATATTCCATTGCCTATAATTGGTAAGAGTATAGCAATATAAGATCAGAGAACACAGAGCAATGGTAAACCCTAGTAATAACCGTGTGATAAGTCAGAAAATTGAGATTTATCATTTTTTAGATTGCAGAATCTCCTATAACAGAGTAAGTCTTGACATTTAATTGTAATTCTTTTGTTTATATGACTACAATTGCCCATCAATTATAGCCCAAGTCTTCTGGCATTTCAGTAAATTTTTTGTGTATAGTCAAAAAGAAAGTTAGCGAGGAAGGAAAAGAAAAATCTCAAATACCATTGGAAGTTTATAAAGCACCATATCTTGTCATACAACATTCAGCACACTCCTTCTAGGTTCATGAAGTATAAATGGTCTTTAGTAGTTCTTTTGGTAGTTTGTGTTCCATACAGATATATTGCCTTAGGCCATTTCTAACCATTCTACTAAAATTTTATACCAAATTTGGTATAAAAGAAAATATTCTAAAAATCTTTTTGTACCAATTTTAATATTATTCCAACTACTCTACACCAAATTTAGTGATCAAGTATTTTCAAAAAATATTCAGCAATAATTTAGTTATTAACTAAATTAATTTATATTTATACAATAATTTTTATTAATTTATTTATTTATAAAAATAGAACAAAATAAAATCATTATTCTTAATTAATTAATATATATTTTATATTAAATTAATATTATTTAACAATATATAAATAATATTATTGCAACAATAAATTAATAGCATATATAAATATAATATTTTTATTGCACATTTAACCTCTAATCTTCTGAATTATCGTATCGTTCTCACAAATGTTCAATCAGTACATTACAAAGTTTATAATGAGTTTCTTTATCTTTAATTTGCTTATGTTTAGCAAGGAATTCTTGGAATATAATTATATCATTTTTATTAATATCAATTTTAAGGGTTGTCATTTTCGCTCCAATCTTGTATGGCCACTTGGGTACCACGTTCGTCCTTAAATTTACATTTTATTCTTAAATTATTTTATTGATGAATTTATAATACTTATAAATAAGAATTATAAATAAATATTAAAAATAAAGTTAATATTATATTAAATATTAGTGTTATTTTAAATGTCTTAATGAAATCTTTGTAATAACATATTTTGTATAAAATAACATATATTTTAAATTTAATTAGTTAGTAAATTATGTAAATAAATCAATTTATGAGAATGACATAAAAGTAATATGTAAATAAGAAAACTGTCAAAGATGTCATTTTTACAACTTTTGGTACATGTTAGTGTGTTACTATTCATTACACTAAAATAATGTCCAATTTTAGTGTGTTCCTTAGAATGAATTTATCATAATAAAATACTAAAATGTTGTCCAATTTTTTGTAAAGTAGATATAGTTTTAACTACAGTAAAAATTTCTTTAAATTTTAAAAAAAAAATCAGAGTACCAAATATTGAAGGAAAGGCTCTTTTATAATTATTTGTTACGGTTATATATAATGGACACGTGTTTTCAGGCTTTTATTTCAAATAATTAAAAAATATATAAATGAAGGATAAATAGATTATAAAGTGAAACGTTTTAACTTAAAATATAAAGAAAAGAAAATTAGACTCATATGGTACCTCGCTATGAATATTTAATAGAATTATGATCCTCATGGAACTCAGCTTAAAAACAAGTAACCTTGTAGCCTTCAACAGAAATTTTTGTTAGTCTTAAAACTAAAAAGAGAGTTGGGGAGTGAAAAGAGAACAAAAAGATCATCAAAACCTTCGTAGCCTTCCTCTTCATCTTCATCATGTGTAATCCAATTGCCAACGGTTCCAACAATAAAGTTCCAATCTTGCCAGTGAGTGATAAACCAGCTCAAAAGCTTGAGTTGGTAAAACTCCTACAAGTTTCTGAAACTACCGCTAGAGTGTCCGACAATTCCATTTCCGACACAAACTTCATCGTCGCAGCTATTATATCGGAAACTAAGTCGCTCGTCAAGCTCGCATTCCCTATCGCCCTGACAGCTCTCATTCTCTACTCTCGTTCCATCACTTCCATGCTCTTCCTCGGCCATCTCGGTGACCTTGAGCTAGCAGCTGGCTCTCTCGCTATTGCCTTCGCTAACATCACCGGCTACTCTGTACTCGCAGGCCTTGCTCTGGGCATGGAACCTCTCTGCTCTCAGGCTTTTGGCGCTCAACGTCCAAAACTCCTCTCATTAACCCTTCACCGCTCGGTGGCTTTCCTTCTTGTCTCATCAATACCCATTTCACTTCTTTGGCTTAACATGTCAAAAATCCTTTTATATCTTCACCAAGACCCTACTATCGTATCTCTCGCACATACGTACTTGTTGTTTTCTCTACCTGACCTTTTAGCCAACTCTTTTATCCACCCAATTCGCATTTACCTTCGTTCTCAAAGCATTACGCGTCCATTAACCTTGGCATCCCTCACGGGAACCATTCTTCATTTGCCTCTCAATTTTCTTCTCATCAATCACTTCAAGCTAGGAGTTGCAGGAGTCGCTGCCGGAGCCGCCATGTCCAATCTTCTCGTGCTCATGTTTCTTGTTTTATATGCGTGGACTTCGGGCTTGTACGAGCCCACATGGACGAAACCAACCCGAGAGTGCCTCACCGGCTGGAAACCTCTCATAAGGTTAGCTGTTCCCAGCTGCGTATCGGTTTGCTTGGAATGGTGGTGGTATGAGATCATGATCGTGTTATGCGGTCTTCTAGTCAACCCCAAAACGACCGTTGCGTCGATGGGGATTTTGATTCAAACGACGTCGTTGATCTATATAATCCCCAGTTCTCTAGGATTCGCCATCTCGACTCGGGTGGGCAACGAACTCGGAGCTAACAGGCCCTACAAGGCGAAGTTATCCGCCGCTGTAGCTGTGTTTATTGCGGCCGTAATGGGCCTATCAGCCTCAGTTTTCACGTCAGAAGTCAAAGATACGTGGGGCCGGATGTTCACGCGAGATCCCGATATCCTCCGGTTGACATCAGCAGCTCTGCCGATCCTAGGGCTTTGCGAACTAGGTAACTGTCCGCAAACTGTGGGGTGTGGGGTCCTCAGAGGAAGTGCTCGTCCGTCAAAAGCGGCGAATATCAACCTCGGAGCTTTCTACTTTGTGGGCATGCCAGTGGCAATTGGGCTCGGATTTTGTCTCGGGGTGGGGTTTCCTGGTCTTTGGGTCGGATTGTTGTCGGCCCAAATATGTTGCGCTGGGCTTATGCTGCATGTCGTTAGGACAACCGACTGGGATGTCCAAGCCACAAGAGCTCAAAAGCTAACGCGTGCTGCGTATAGTGATGGGAGCGGTGATGGGTCTCTTGAATGTGGTAAAGATCACGAAGAAGAGCTCACCGAAATTATGGCGACGCCTTCTCTTTAAAATGGGTAAGTAGAAGAGGCCTACTTTTATATTATTTCACTTATCTAGAAAATACTTAGTCCATTTTAAATTATTAAAATTATTAAATAAGTATAATTAATTAAATTATAAAAATTAACATATATACGTATTTATCATATTTTATATTTTAACAAGAATAATAACGTTCACTTCTAAATACTTTCTTATTAAAATATAAGAATAATTTTAAGTATAGAGAAAATTCAGTATTGATTTTTTAATTATAAAAGAATATTTTAATTTAAATTACTCTTTTAATACAAATGCAATTAGAGACCCTAATATATAGTAGAAGTGAGAAAATCATCAAAATTGTTACAGCACCATAATTCAATTTTATTATGTTGTGTTAAATCGTTTTAATAATTATTGAAATGACTCATCATATATCATCTTATATTTTTTTATAATACTTCACGCAGTTAAAAGCTCTACTTACATATACATAATAGGTTTAATTACCAAAAGAATTTGCCCAATTTTGCAATAATTGCCTGAACTTCAAAAATTGATAATAGAAAGTTCAAAATTTTAATATTTTTTAATTATAACCCGAACTTAAAAAATGGTAATAGAATACTCAAACTTTTATATTTTTTTTATTCTACCATAATGTTAGTGTTTCAATTTTTTCCTTTGTTTTTAGTTTATTGTCTTAATATCCTCATTTTTTTATTTTTAGATTACGCGGCTCCAACACCCTCACACTGAGAGCATAAGAAGAATGAATTGAGAATGAAAAACTTGTTGGTGTAGTACGCTACAATGTAAGAGTAGTTTGAGGTGACAGAAAAACAAACAAAAAACAAAAAGGTTGATAATGAAGGGCTGAGGTTGCATAAACTAATTTAGGGATTCAATTTTTAACAACACTGTTTTATTAATCTTCATTTATTATCTTAATTTTGTCCGAAGTGTATTAATAGTTAGGGTTCTGAAGCACATAGCAAATCACGTCAGTAAACTTAACGTAGAGATCAACATCGAGTCATAATTGAAAAAATTAAAAATTTGAATATTTTATTATCACTTTTTGAAGTTCGGATTATAATTTTAAAATTGAGCAAAGTTTTTTAAAAATTTTAACTTCTTAATAATTTAATCTTATTAGTTATTAAAAGAGATTATTTAAAAAATAATATTGACTTGTTAAATTTAAGAGTTACTTCTACTTCAAAATGATATCGAAACAACTCTTATTTTAGTCGTATATACGTAACAACAACAAGATTTGAATAGAAACTAAATCCAGGATTGAAGAAGCCCAAAAATACCTAACATTCTTATTAACTAATCATTGAAACATGCGCATCAAATAGTTATTGAGCCTTGACTAGTTAGTTTTGGTGGGGGCTTACTTGAAATAGCTAAGGGCCAAGCCGCATGCTTAGTTGGAAGTTGGAACAAGCTTGCACTTGCACAAAGAAGGAAAGGAGAGTCATTACTGCCATATGAGGTGTGCTTAATTGGAACAAGCTTACACTTGCACACAGAAGGAAAGGAGAGTCATTAATGCAAATATGAAGTGGAATTGGCTAGAACGTATCGCTTACCATGTGGATCAATGCGCCCCATATGCGATATCAGATATGGCATGCGTGTGGGTCTCGTCCTAGTTGTTTTCAAATTTACCATTTAAGGAAAGGTACCTGTCACACAAATACAATAAACACCTAAAAGCTTGCAAACCATGGGAAAGGACTTTACATATATAGATTAGCTAAATCAAAGGAACCGTACCCACTTGGATTTGTTTGTGATTCGTCCTGTTTGCATGTTATCAGAAGAGTATATATATTTTCGGATTCCTTTTGCATTCATTGAACTCGAGCCTTTTGCTGCCAATAACATCCTCCCACATGCTCGTGTTTCTGTTTTTAGCATATCAAATAACATAACCTTAAACATCAAACGTAACCTTAAATTGCAATTACTTAAATCTTTACTTTCGATAATTTGCACAAGTCTGGAAGGAAATGAACATGGAAAATACACTAAAGCACAGTTTTAAATTGCAATTTACTTCGGACGTTCACATTTGACAAGCAACACTACCACGTTGCACAGTTCCCATGAAAACAATGTCGTTGAACATGTCATTCTGGTTAGAGTTACGGTTGTCCTCAGTAATCTGAGATCCTTTTGTTACTGGAATTTGAGGAGTATTGGATATAGATGACTAGCTTTTCTTTTTTTTTTACAAGGGAAATAACATAAATTACAAGATCTTTTGAGGGAGGCCAATCTCTGTTATATCCTCTATAAGGATAGTGGCACACCCAGAGATGCTCTACCAAAAGTGGTGAGACCGAGTTTAAAAGTAAACGCATGATTGGCAAGCCAGTTAGCACATCGGTTGCTCTCTCTGTAGGAGTGTCGATGAAGAACAATCTAGTTTTGGATGAGTAGTTTGTTGATGCCTAAGTCTAAAGAATTGAGCGACATAGATCGATGCGGGGATAAGGAGGATTCGCTGCAACATGTCCTATCGGTATTCAATTTAACCCAACCCAAGGTAGGCGGGCATCACTCAATAAATTGCTTGTATCGCAATCGAGGGGCCAGACGAGGGCGACAAAGCAAGACTGAGGCCCGGAACTCAGGCGGACATAATTGAGGACAATAGTTGCAGGAGATCCTAAAAACTAACAGGCAATCATAAAGTTAGCTGATCAATCAAGGCCCAAGACCAACTGATAGTTTTGGAGGTTAAAAGTGAGCCATTCCTGAGGGTTGCTAGTAAAGAAGGTGAGAGAGATGGCGTGGCGAGGGAAAATAAGTCAAAGATTTCACACTTTAGGGCAATCGCAAACAACATGGAGCGAGGAATCCTCCATACGACAATGATAGCATTCCAAACTCGTAGTGAGGTGCTTGCAAGTGTGTTGTTGATTAGAGAGGAGTCGGTCTTGAGCAAAGAATCAAAGAAAACAGCGGATACGTTGTAGACTGGGCCAGAGTCAAATGTTCTTCCACAAGCTGACGGGTTGAGCCCGAGGGTGCTCCATAAGCATAGAGTAGGCTGAAGTAGTAGTGAATTTTCCAGTAGGTGGCAGTCCCCAAATGAGTTTGTCGGCTCCTAGGTAAGGCTTGGGGGGAAAGTTCCCGCAATAGACAGCCAGATTGAGAAAGGAAGCAAAGGTTGAAAATTAGTCCAATCCCATCTCCCAGTGGTGTCCACGAAGTGGTGGACGTGACGGTCAAGTTCGGAGGAGGGGATAAGAATGATAGCATGTTGTAAAAGAGGACCGACATTGGCGACCCATAGGTCAAGCCAAAATCGAGCCTGGGACTCGTCCCCAATCATCCAGCGCATGCCATTGATTATATTGGGCCAAATGACCTTGATACTTTGCCGCACCATGGAGCCACCAATAGTGGGAATAGCATAAGATATATGGTTGACATCAAATTTATACTTGACCGATAAAATTTGAACCCACAAAACGTTAAGTTTGGTGATCATAG
Organism: Erythroxylum williamsii; assembly: GCA_027564335.1. NCBI lineage: Eukaryota > Viridiplantae > Streptophyta > Magnoliopsida > Malpighiales > Erythroxylaceae > Erythroxylum > Erythroxylum williamsii. Next base: position 3,863,691 of record JANITW010000008.1, on the reverse strand, counting down.
CTCATCCTAATTTGGCAATCAAAGCGTCATTGGTGGCACAAATGTTCCGAATACTTATTCCACCCATATATTTGGATTGGCAAACTTTATCCCAATGAACAAGGCATATCTTTGGAGTTTCAGGGGAGGAACTCCATAAAAAGATACGCATAAGCTTCTCCAATTTATCGTACAAATCCTGAAAAAGGCGGATCATTTGCACCGTTTAAGTAGGGAGCGCAGAAAGGACTGACTAAATTAAAGTAATACATCCTACAAAAAACAAGAGGTTGGCTTGCCAACCTGAGAGATTGCGCGTCCCTGTCAAATGAAATTCCAGTTGAGCATCCTTCAAGCTTTAGTTTGCTTTTACTTCCAAAAAACCTTTCAAGCCACGACGTCTTTAGACCAAAAAAGAGAAGAGACAATATCCTTAAAAAAGAAGTGCTTGAAGTGCTCATGCCTATGGTTGAGTATTCAAAGCAAACCTTAGCATTTAGTGCCTTTCGATCTAACAAAAAGCACCAGAACTACTACAGATGGCCAGTACGATAATGAATCTGTTATCTCACCATTTGTGTCCTCTGGACAGTATCTGTTAGCCCCCGTACCAATACAAACCCTGAAATTATCATTAACATCTTCTTAAAAAAAAAGTAATATGGGCAGCATTAAATGCTCAATTTATTATGACTGTTGTTAGCTAGCTAGGAACCAAAGAGTATATTAAAGATGCAAATTGCAGTTATATATATAATGTCATTGGCCCTTCAAAGATATCAATTCAAAAGAAGATAGAAGAAAGTCAAATGGACATACTTGAAAGAGTTTCTTTATGTTATCTACTAAGCAAATAATTCGTAAACGATCGATGGACCCTATTGACCACAGTTGGAGTAAAGAAAAGGACACTTGGTATGGTTGAACATTGAAATCGAAATATTTGTGTCTCGAAATTGGGGAATAAGGTCAAGAGTCCTAATAAATGCAGTGAAGCACTCAACTCCAAGCATGACCTTTAGATGAAGATATTACGTTGCTTCAAGTTGATCATATGCCCAAAATTATGTTTCTGTTTACGTTTATTTCGACCACAAAACATAAGCTTTCTTTTAGTACGAGCTGAATATACCATTATTTAAGTCACTTATTTTTCTCAAGATTTGTTATTGCATGAGCTAAAATGAACCCTTTTGTTTAACTACATAGCTAAAAAGAAAGCTTAAGAGGAATTAAGATGAAGTGATCGAGAATAATATAACTTTATTAGAATTTACTGAAAACATGACTCGTAATAGAAAACTGTAACGTATTAAAACATAAATGAAGGGTCTTACTTGAAGAGGTTTTTCTCATTCTTTTGATTTCTTTAAATATTTTCATTCGGGTCTCGTTTTATAATTAACCTTAATATTTTAATTATATAGTACTTCTGTCCTAATTAATTAGCTTATGTAGTTCCTTAATTAATCTAATTACTTCTTGTACTATTTGGTTTTATTTATTCTAGACTTTTCTTTTTTTTTCCTAGCTTCTATTTACTTATTTGATCTTGTATAGTTAATATTTACTGTTTTATGTATTACATTATTTTTATATTTGTTATACTTATTTGTCTTTATTTTGTATTATCATTATTTTATATTATATTTATGGGTCCATCGAAAATAGATTTTCTATCAAATAGATATAAAGTTACAAATCTCCCAACACCCCACATTTTAGCGAGGCTCTATCTGAGTGTTACTGTTACGTTTCATGCGCCTATTAAAGACAATTGGGTAGCTCTTTTATCAATTGAACCATCCTCTAAAAAGTAAAACATCAGGACAGTAGAGACTGGACTTATTTAATATTATATATGATAAAGAACATTATTGAAGTTAAAAGGTTAGACTACATAAATACATAATATATAAAAAAGTCTCACGTGGCCTCCATCAAGTGGCCAATGCATCACACCTTTGTAGAGAGAAAATTGCGTATGTATATACTCTTACCAGATTTTGACGTGGAACCCACTCTCCACTGCTCCTTAGGAATTTAGCTTTTACACCTTACGCCAAACCTTAATTGTCCATTTCCATAGGCTACTTTGGATTCCATCTTAAATTAGGTACACGCTTTCTTTTTATTATACCTTGGATTTGGGTTTTATGTTATAAAAGAATTAATGGAAGCCAAGACCGTAAATCTTATAAAAATTGCGGGGTAAAAAGGAAAACGGGACGGAGGGAAGAGGGGAGGGAGGGAGGGTGAGACAGAGGCGAACTCGTCCCCGTAATAGAAACACGGGTGAAAGGAGAAGTGGTCAGGGCATAGTTAAGTACGAGTCGGAGAGAGTTAAAGCAAAAAGTATAAGTGTTGTACGTGTGGGGTCACATTCATTCACTCACTTACAACTCACAGCTCGCAACGTGAACATTGGCTCTTCCTCATTCACTCTCTGTTCCACGCCTGAACCAACCAGCACCACCAGAGCATAGCATGGTAGCAAAATTAAGCAAAGCTCTGAGAGTCGCTGTCTCACAAACCCACACCCTCCACTTGGAAAACGACAACAACTGTCAATTACTCACAACTCAACACGACAGAGACCCGTTTGTTTTAGAGAGATAGAGTGTGTATGGAGTTAAAAACTTGGTGATAAGGGAACCATGCATGTCTCCTTTTCTTCCACTTGTTTATCAAGCGTTACAAGCGTTCTCAGTTCTTCTTTTCATTTTTTCTCTTGACCTTTGCATGTGGTTGTCCCTTTTAAATGTCTGAACTCTAGACTCGTATAGAAATGAAATAAGATTAAGACAGCTTCGTCTCTATCAGAACATTATGTTTTTCACATGGCTGTTCTCTCTCTGTCCCTCTGTCTATAAAAAACGAAAACTTCTTTCCCATTCTCTCTATAACATGCCTTCATCACCCAAACTACTCCATTATCCCTCCCTTCCAGCTCTTCCTACAGGGTATATATAAATATAATAAGCTATTGTAGAGGCCATATACCTAGGTTTGGTTCATAATCTTGTCCACCATACGTTCAAAAGCTTGCTCAACATACATCTTTTGAATATTCTTCTCTCCAGCAGCTTTGCATGAGTAGCGTCTAGGGTTACTTTCATGATTTACTCGACTTTTATTGTTTATTCATTCCTCCAATTGTCATAACAATGTTTCCCTCCAGATGTGCTTATATATCTCAGACTGTTACACATTGTTATAGAAACAGATCAAACGAGTGGTGAGTGCTCTTTATGAGAGTATCTCGATCCAAGACAATTTACATACCATATCATCTTCCTTCCTCCTTCTCCTGTTGTTGTTGTTGTTGTTCATGATGTGTAATCCAAATACCAACACTACACTTCCAATCCTGCCCGTTAGCAATAAACCAGTACAAAAGCAGGAACCTTTTCAATTTCTTCCTCTTCCCATTACCACCTTCAAAGACCCTGAGAATCACTTACCGGACAGTGCATCATACCCGAGTTTCTATGCTCTTATCTCGGAAGTTAAATCGCTCTTCAGACTCGCTTTCCCTATTGCCCTAACAGCCCTTATTCTCTATTCTCGTTCCATCACATCCATGCTCTTCCTGGGCCATCTCGGCGACTTTGAACTAGCAGCTGGCTCTCTTGCTATCGCCTTCGCAAATATCACTGGCTACTCTGTTCTCTCTGGCCTTGCTCTAGGCATGGAACCTCTTTGCTCTCAAGCTTTTGGAGCTCAACGTCCAAAGCTATTGTCTGTCACCCTTCATCGCTCTGTAATCGTCCTTCTAGTGTCCTCAATACCTATCTCTCTTCTCTGGCTTAACATCTCGAAATTGCTTCTTTATCTTCACCAAGACCCCAATATCATAGCTCTTGCACGCACATATCTACTCTTTTCTCTACCTGAACTTTTAGCCAACTCTTTTATTCACCCAATCCGCATTTACCTTCGCGCTCAAGGTATCACCCATCCGTTAACCTTAGCATCCTTCACGGGCGCTATTCTTCATTTACCTATCAACTTTTTATTTGTCAGTCACTTTAAGCTCGGGATCGCTGGAGTCGCTGGGGCAACCGCCGTATCCAACCTCTTCATACTAACGTTTCTAGTCGCATTCATATGGATTTCCAGGTTACATGAGCCCACATGGACAAAACCAACCAGAGAGTGTCTCAACGGATGGACACCTCTGATAAAGCTAGCGGTTCCGAGCTGTCTCTCGGTTTGCTTGGAGTGGTGGTGGTATGAGATCATGATCGTGCTTTGTGGTCTTCTAGTCAACCCCAAAGCGAGTGTTGCTTCTATGGGGATTCTGATTCAAACGACGTCACTGATTTATATATTCCCCAGTTCCCTAGGATTCGCAGTCTCGACTCGGGTGGGGAACGAACTCGGAGCCAACCGTCCTGACAGGGCGAAGTTATCAGCTCTAGTGGCGGTTTGTGTCGCCGCCACGATGGGCCTATCAGCTTCGGTTTTCGCATCGAAAATGAAGGATATGTGGGGCCGGATGTTCACGACTGATCCTGATATCCTACGGTTGACATCAGCGGCTCTGCCGATCCTAGGGCTTTGCGAACTGGGTAACTGTCCCCAGACGGTGGGGTGTGGGGTCCTTCGAGGAAGTGCACGTCCTACCAATGCCGCGAATATCAACCTCGGAGCGTTCTATCTGGTGGGCATGCCAGTGGCAATTGGGCTCGGATTCTATCTAGGAATCGGGTTTTGTGGACTTTGGGTCGGGTTGTTGTCGGCCCAGGTATGTTGTGCTGGGCTTATGTTATATGTTGTGGGGACTACCGACTGGGATCTTCAAACCAGAAGAGCGCAAATGCTAACATGTGTTGTATATAGTGATAGGAGTACTGCGGGGGTGGCGCTTGAATGTAATGAAGATGAAGAACAAGTGCTTACTCCAATTATGGTGGTTTCGTTTCCATAACCTATATGGTAGTTTGTCAACTGGGATTGTTGTTCTTGGTTTTTTTCGTTTTTTTCCCTTCCGGGTTATGTTTGTGAATTGATCCTCTTTCTTTTATTGTTTGGGATTTTGTTTAATGGAAGATGACGATCTTTTTTCTTTATTTTTGTTTTAAATTCTAAAATTTAAGTATATTTGAGATTGTAATGTTACGATTGCTCTCAAAATCGTTATTCGCAATTAAAACAAAGTTTGGTTAGAACTTTGAAAGCATTCAATTGTTTATTAATTTATTTATTATTTTTTCATAAAAGTTTGTTTAAAAGATTAAAAAAGAGACAGGTTTGAAGGACGTTGTCTTCTTCTTAGGTTGGCTGAAACAGTACACAATAGTGTTGTCTCAAAGATTCAGACACGCTCAAGTATAGAGTCCTTAGATTGGTTCTGTTGTGGTTTGTCAATGACTTGATAAAAGAAGAATCAAAGTACCTCCGGATCAGGTTTTGTACGTTATGGTAATCTGCAAAAGTTTCTGACCACTGAGAGTGACTTGACATAATTTGTAGGGACCTGGAGTTTATTACAACCTTCAATTATTACAGAGTTTATATCTGTGGAAGCAAATATAAGGATGGAGGAAAAGGTACGAGTTATGGCTCAGATGGGCGGTGGAGTGTCATGGTCACGTCTAACATCTAAACTTTGCATGGTCCACGGTAGCTTTCTATAAAGTGTAATCTGATATACATGTTATCGAATTCCCACAGACGATCAGATCACTGGGATAGGTCATTGATCCTTCACCGGGGCAACTCTCACCGGAGCACCTTCTCACATGGTCGTCTTGTCCCTACACTAGAGTGTACATCTGTCATGAGTACTGAAGAATCTATGGTTACTTACCTTTCCCAAAATTTCTATTAAGTTGAAGATAAGGATTATTTCTTGTCTTTTTGCTGCTAAAGAGTGTTGAAAAATTCCTTAAATTGCAGATTTTTATGAAATAAATGATCAGATTAATCAAATCTTAGACAAATTTAATTATAATATTTAGTGCTTAATTTAAGGAATAAGTTTAGAGATATTATTATGATCTTTAGCAAATATTTAAGATTTTCTGTTACATTTCAACTCTATATAATGAGCTTGTTACTATCAATAATAATATGGTACTCTACGACAAAACTTTTTCTTTTCTTCTCTTTTATTTATGTATTATGCTTCAGTTTTATAAAAACAACAAAGAGTTTAATTGACTAAATAACTTGCAACTCTTTTTTTTTCCACTGTAATTAGGGTTATCTATGATTTTGCTGGAAACTCAATGTTCTCTCTAAGTGAGACAAACTGAGACCATCTCTTTAATTAGCTATTCAACTACTCCTTTGAAATTTAGCAAATTTTAAAAACTATAAACATAAATTTCATTTATTAATTTACGAAGGCAAATTTGGTATATAAAAGAGCAATTACTAAATTATTAAAAATATTGTGTAATATTGGAAATTAAAAAAAGACATTTTATTAATTGTCATCAAATTATTGTAATATTAGAGTACGTTTTACCATATTCCTAAATCAGTGATTGGTGGGAGCAGAAGGTCTGCCATTGCCTGACAGGACGGGCCAAACTATAGTACGCTCCAAAGAACATAATTCAGGTTGGTTTCAGTCCGATCCTTATTAGCTATGAAGCGGATAAAAGAAGCAAAAGGAAAAAGCAATGGCTGGCTGTAATGAAATAAGGCCCTCTCTGGCAGACACCATTATATCCATGGCAGAACAAATGAGAGAGCTAAAACAAAAGATCAGAGAGCTGTCTGTACGTAGATAACGGAGAAGGGTGTTTTTGCAGGCGACGCACGAGGGGGATATCAGCAATTTTCCATCAGTCAGACTCAGTCAGTACCATTTGTTGTTTTCATCAGGTTCGAACAACTTACAGGAACACCTACTGTTCTAGTCTCATCTATCACAGTCTCGTGTGAAGTGGAGCAGGAAAAATTGAATCCATGACCGCTACTCCAACCACTCTTTATCCTGTGAAATCATTTCCATTCCCCGAAACTTGATCGCGACGTTGCTTTAGACATGCAATGCAACGCATATGCCCCTTAAGCCAAATGAAAGCAACTCTATGGTGGGTTCCAATCTATCATCAGGTTATCAAATCCATCAACACTTTTCTCTAAATCCATATGTCACATTATCTTTCAACGGATATATGTTTTTCCAAGTTAAAGATTCATTGTACTACAGATGAATAGTATGTTGCACAAATGAAAAATCAACTTTCACATGACTAACATAGAGTGGGCCATCTTGTGCGGTGTTTTAAGTCAAAGAATTTCATTAACATGCTAAATCTAACTTCTCACCTTCAATTTCTAGTTATTATGTATAATTTTAACTAATCATTACGCCACTGAGATTGTCTTTTATTATTACTCGCTAGTAAGTCGAAATTTCAACATTATCAAGATCTAGATGTAGTGACCCATATGAGACCTTGAAGTGTATATAGATATTGTCGGCCATGCATAAAATATATTGCAATCTTCGATCTGATAAGGCTCGACGTGGACAATTTATCAACCTTGATCGAATTTAAGTGCAAATGGATGTTACTGTCGTCATTTCCTTTTCGACGGACCACCTCCACTTGGTATAATCATTTTGACCCTATTCCAAGGTCACGTAACTTTCTTGTGAAATTATTTCAGAATATCATAAAAAGTTGTCACTGAAGACATTTCACTGTACAATAATGCAAGGAACATCTCATCTGCAAGAAACTTTGGTTCCATCTTCCATGTCACTTTCGTTAATCTACTCACCTAAAACTAGCCTTATAATTATCTAGCTAGCTAGCTAGGTACATAATCACTATCAGGAATGCACCTCAAATTAAAGTTTATAAACTGGGATATGCTCTGCAAAAAGTAAATATGAATGATTCAATTAATTGATTACTTTTCTAGTCCTAGAAAAGTAGAACCAGTGTCCTTTAATGTCTGGAATAATCCAACTGTTTCCTCAGGACAACATAATAAACATCAAAAGAATGGTCATAGAAAAGAACAGTTAAAATTTGCCTTCCTTGGATGTCCTTCGGTAAGGCAATAGCTTCTGAAAGTTCAATTGATGTTCTAGCTTAGATTATTTAACTCTTATACATGTTGTATCCATAAGGGGTGATCAAGCTATACATGCTAAGGTGAATTAACTAGGAAACTGAATTTCCAGCTGATATTTTCGGATATGTTTGTGGTAGAATCTGTGTCATACAGAAAACAAGTTCCGATAAGATCTTGTCCCACTACACTTTCCTTATCGATGGAGTGAAGGATCATGGCTTCCACTCCTTTGCTAGTGAAATAGAACAGAAAACACATTTAGAAAGGAACTGATCGGAGACAGCATCATTCCAGAGCATGATGTTTTTCACATGGCTACTCTCTAGAGCAGCCACCCCCATTCCTTAACTTCAGCTCTCCCTTTTTGTCCCCTTATCTGAAATTCTGTCAACTTTACAAAAGAAACTTCTAGCCATTCTCTTGGAATCCACTCCATCATGCCTGTCTCTATGCAAGCAAGTAGTAAACCCTACAAGCTCTTGATATATGTTAAATATATAAATCGTAGGCTATAGGGATTATAGGTTTAATCAAGTCTATCGCCCAAAATTCATTCAACAACTTGCTCGACATGTACACACACTTCGAATATTCTTCTCTGGAGCAGCTCTGCATGAGTAGCAGCTAGGGTTAGTTCCATGAGTTCTTCAACTTACTGTTTCTTTATTCCTCCATTGGGCATGACATGTTCCCTTTTGGGAGGTGCTAACATCTCACATGCACGACTCTCTATACGTGTCTTTCTCTCTAATGCTTAGTTCTTCATTGGCTAAGCCATCATTCTCTACCACCTCAGTGGCTGACATTTGGGCCCCCTATTTGCAGATTAACAAAATATATATCCTACAAATGGTTATGCGAAACACTGGTCTGATCATGAAACAGAAAAGAAACACACATACACACCAGTGGCTTATGTGTGCTTTGTTTATTTTATTCCCTTGAAGTCATGGCCAGAATGATATTGTATTGCTGGGCATATTATGAGTTCAAAGGATGGTGTGGACAGTGGTGAGCGGTGGTTGGAGTGTACATGGAAGTCCAACATTAGCAGACATGAAATTAAGCTGCGAGAGTCAAATCAATCATACAACTCCATCTTCGCATGAACTTGAGACCAAGATAACTTGCGATATCGAATTCGTTCTTCTTCGGGTTTTCACATTAGAGATGAAACTGGATGTTTCTACGACCTGTCAGGAGCTTGATGTCCCAGGTTTAAAATCCCCATGCATAGTCATATATAGGTTTGTATGAACTAAACCTATTTTGTGTTCAAAAGTTTTAATGGGCCATCACCCAATTTCAGGAGTTCTTCCAATAGGCCCTAAAACTGTTTGGGGTAATCCGTGAAACCCAAATAGCAAACATATCACTATGTTAGTAGGTTTGGGTTTGTCCATTGTACTTTTGAGTGTCATTTCTAGGTACAGCCTCACCTGGGCACAAATCAGCCCATGTCAGTCTCATTCAATTAATATTATGAGACCATTAGTAATTAATTAAATCAATTGCAGTACCTTCCCATAGTTTTATGTCAGTTAACGACCGAGTCTGCGTTTTCTACTGTACCCATCAATTATAAAGCCCATTCCTTAAACATAAACTTACCAATAGCTTAGCCCATACTCTACTAAACACATAAAAAATTCCAGCAGCTGAAAAAACGGTGGCAACCAACAACGATTACTGTACCTTCTTTCTTTATCTTTCTCTTAAAAACACCGTCTTTCATCTGCATCTAACACTTCCTTTATAAGTTCTCTCGTTGTGTTTGTTTTGCAAAAAAATTAGAGATTACAATTTTGTGACTTTTTTCTTGTGATTTTAATCATTCTACAATAGTTTATAGTTAGTTTGCATATTGTACTTATTTGAGATAATATTTGAAGCTGTATGAAAGGATAAAAAAGAGAGAAAATGTGGTTGGAAAATTGATAAAAGAAGAGTAGATAGGAGAAGAGGAAAGGGTGAAGAAGATAACATCTTTTGCAAATTTAAGTTGCATGTAAAGACATAATAAGAAATGCAGAAAGTGAAGGATAAGTATAAAATTTACTTGTATAAAGGGTATTTTTGGTATTGCCTGAAATGGATGAGGGTAAAATAAGTTTTTTATTAGTTAAGGATATTTTTGTAATTATGAGAGTTAGTGAGTAAGGATATTATTTTTTATAATTAAGAATAAATTAGAAAAAAAATAATGTTAGATTATTAAGTGTGTTGGGATTAGAATTTTTTCGTAAATTAGTCTAATAAAATTTTATAAATTCTAAGCCCAAAGGTCTGATTAAGGAATAATTTAGACTGTCAATCATTTGAGTCTAAAATTGAGGTAAGGATAGCCTTAAACTTTACTCTTAAAATGGAATATCGTGTTGTTGTTTATAAATTATTTTTGTAGTGATTTATATTTTGAATTAGTTATTCATTTAATTAATGATTAATAGTTGCATACATGAATTACATATTATGAGGTGTTTTTTATTATTATTTTGTTACGTTTTCTAAGATGTATTATTTTTTAATTTGACGAAAATTGTGTTAATTAAATAAAGATTGGTTGATAATATGTTGTGAATAATTGGTAAAAATTGAGAATTGGTCGTTTGCCTAGGATATGCTACATTTGATGGTCATAGATGGATAGATTGTATCGATATGAACGGAGTAATGGCTAGGTATATGTCTATGGAGTAGATACCGAGACATCTTGAGTGTACCGAGATATTCTAAGTCTTGAGGATATCCTATGCTAATGACTAAGTGCTAGAGTAGTACCGGGGTATCAAGAGAGATTGAAAAATTGAAGCACCCGGTGTCGATATTTATACATTTAATTACACGTCTATTTGGTGAGTGATTATGAGGAGATAAGATGCAATGAGTCGACAGATCATTAGATGTAAGCTTATTAGATTAAGTTGGGTTCAGGCAATTCATTTAATTATTAGATAAAACATAAATGACATTTTTGTGTTATTTTGTGTTAATCATTGTTTAGTAAAATTTTTGTTATGTGCGTTAATTGTTCATATGAAAATGAGTATTGATTTGTATCTTTGTATTAAATGAATGTTTTAATCACTTAACTATGTTTAATAATTATTTATTGAGTTATTTGATTTTAAGAGTACGGTCGATTATCCTTATTGAGTAGGCAACTCACTCATTGCCTTTATTTTTTAGGAGATTGAGGGATTGTTGATAGCCTTAGTGTACAGAATAGACCAAGTGGAGTTTAGGTGGGATCAACATATTACTTATGTAAAGTTGTTAGAATGTATATATTTTTTAATGTGACAGTTTGGGTCATTCTATTGCATAAAATATTTTTGTATTTAACAAGCAATCCTTTATTTGAAACTAAGGAGAGTGAGTGATTATGAGGAGATAAGATGCAATGAGTCGGTAGACCACTGGGTATAAGCCTGCTAGATTAAGTTGGGTTCAGGCAATTCATTTAATTATTAGATAAAACATAAATGAAATTTTTATGTTATTTTGTGTTAATCATTGTTTGGTAAAATTTTTGTTATGTGCGTTAATTGTTCATATGAAAATGAGTATTGATGTGTATCTTTGTATTATATGAATATTTTAATCACTTAACTATGTTTTATAATTATTTATTGAGTTATTTGATTTTAAGGGTACGGTTGATTATTCTTACTGAGTAGGCAACTTACTCATTGCCTTTATTTTTTTAGGAGATTGAGTGATTGCTAATAGCTTCAATGTACTCGATGGATCAAGTGGAGTTTAGGTGGGGCCAACAGATTACTTATGTAAAGTTATTGGAATGTATATATTTTTTAATGTGACGGCTTTTTTAGAGTGTTACATCACCTCCATCCGATATTTAGTTGATGACAGGCTTTTGCTATTCTTAAACACATCAAATCCTTTGTTTTAGTTACTATGTTTTATTAAATCTCATCCATATATTTACGTGGACCACATAAATGTGTAGATAAATTTTAATAGAACATGATCGGAATACCATAAATGAAACAGGAGATCTGATCTCTTTCTTAAAATTGTAAAATTTAAAGCAATCCAAGACAATATAGCAACAGGCTTGCTTTATTTTGGAGAGGCAATTGTGCTACTTTTTATACGCTCGGTGATGATCTGAAGTGTTGTCGAAACTCTCGTTGATTTTTTTCCTTAGATTATTATATAAAAAATATTATTTTAAATAATTTATTATGTCAAATAATATTATTTTAGTGAAAACAATTGATCAGATTAAGAAAAAACAAGAATACAGGAAATTTTTTTATTTAACCTATTCAAATAGTTTTTTAGTATATTTTACCAGTTGCTTATTTTCAATTCAAATTCTTACTATAAGTTATCTTACAAAACGTTAAAAGTTTCATGGCCACCCAAGTTTAAGGTTTATAAGCTTTTTCTTAAATAATACAAGTCTTATAAATATTAGTTTATATCTTATAATTGATCGATTTGTTGTAAGTTTGTGGCATGATTATTTAAATATATTTTTAATGCATATTTGAATAATTTAGTAACATAAAAGATAAAGCATACGAAATAAATGTACATTATAACTGTAAGATTCAAATTGTGTTTATATATTATTCCTAAATTATTTATAATTATTGTTCCGTTGAGTTTTGACACAAATAGGGTATTAAAAAACTATCATGTGTTGTGGTTTTTTCTTATAGAAAAAATAGTTCATCTCATTAACCAAAGTGTGAAAATAATTAAACAAATGTTAAGTACTTGTTAGATAATAGGTTTACTGAACTGCCTTCATATAAACATTTCATTTAAAATATTACTTATATGTATATAAAAATTCTCACTGTGAAAATTTATGAGTGATTATTTAACTTGAAATCTTCAAAATATCTCATATAGAGATTGCTATATTTGAATGATACGTACAACATATCATTATCAATGGTAATTCAATCAATATTTATTAAATATAATATAAATTATATAAAATTAGTTAAATTATCAATATATGATTTATCATACTACAAAAATTTCTTTTAATTGGTATTGATTTGAAAAATCTTTGGATGATACGAAGTGATGAGAATTTTTCGAATGTTATCAATAAAATTAATTACTAATAGTGAAAAACTAACATAATTGGACTTGGATAAAGTAGATATTAATTTCATAAATTATGTTTAATTGAAATACTATGTGATGAAATGATTGAGCTATACAAAAAAAAATCATGCACAAAGTTTTTAGTTGAAACCACTTAAACATTCTTAACATTTTAGTGATCGTGACGCATCAATATATAAATGATTCAATTAAAATTAAAGATAATTTTAAGTTATCTAATTTCATATATAATTTAAGATTTTAATGTATATTCATTGTCAAAATATTTAAATATTATTAATAAAATTTTGTTATCGTTATTTTAAATTTTTAAAAATTTTATTTATCTATTTTAAATATAGTAAATTTTAATAATTTGTTATAATATAATTTTTTGTTTTTTAATAAAGTCGATAAAGACTGCAGGTTAGTTAGCTAGAAGCGGTCTGAGAATAACTTTTTCAGTCTCAATGTAGACGGGAGTGCTATTAGAAATCCAGGCGATTCCAGTATCGATAGAGTCCTTCGTGATGGTCATAGGCAATGACTTGGTGGATTTTCTGAATATATTGGCAAAGACACTAATATGAGTGCTGAATTGCTTGCAATAAGAATGAAGGTTCGTATTGCTTGGGATAAGGGATTTAAATAGGTTGCTTTATTCTCAGATTCTATGGAATGCTTTAGATTAATTAAAAGTATTGATTATTACTTCCATCCTCATGCAAACCTAATTGAAGATATTAAAGTTATGCTCAACCTAAGTTGGAATGTGTCTTATGATCAATGTTATGAATACCGTACCGGGCTCGGTACCGGATTGGACTCTAGAACGGAACTGTACCGATATCGGTCGGTACCGGGTACCGTTTCGGAATATTTTTAAAATTTATAAAATAGTCCCTAAATTTTTTAAAAATTACAAAATAGTCCATACTGATATATTATACAACTGTACTGTATACTTTACTAGTTTACTGTTTACATCAATCATGCTTTCAAAAATCTTAATAATAAATAATAATGACAATTAATTTAAAATAACAATAATTTTTAAATATTTTACATATAAATAATAACCACAATTAATATAAACAAAGACAATCATCATCATA
>JANITW010000008.1:3802380-3831141 GCA_027564335.1 Erythroxylum williamsii | reverse complement strand
TTAAACACTTAAGTGTAAGAGAGAAATCTATGAGAAGAATTCACCTTGGTTTCATACTTGCCTTTAAACAAGAATGTCTTAATTTGACTTTGTTTATTTGTATCGGTGAAAAATGATTGATGTATGTTGCAACTTAAGTCTTGCTGGCCTAAGTTTAGCAGATTGTGTGCACTTAATCTTATGAAGGACGGCTTAATAGAGTGTAGTGATTTGGTATATTTGCTCGAGGGTGAGAAAAGGTCTGATGTGGGAGAATTTGTTAAATTGTCATTTTTGTGCTAATTTTGTATTTAAATCCCTTTAATGTGTTGAAATTATTATTCAAAATCAATGAACTTGCTTCTTAATTGTTCTCAGATGACTTTTAACACATGAAAGATGAAATTGGATCGAAAAGATGTAAGGGAAGTAAAGACAATTTAAATTCCTAGCTGGCAGAAAAATAATTGACTAAGCGTGGGCAAGTGCAAGGAAAAAGAATATCTGCAGAATCTGATTTCAAGTCAAATTCGATCCACCTAAGATCTTCATTATCTTGAGAATCAAATTGTTGCCCTACCAATGGAGATTTGTGACCTGAATATGTGGGGATTGTATCTGCTGAAGATTACAACAAAAGGGAAAAATCATACAAGAAGACATTTTGTACGATTCACATTAGTTATTAATAGGAGTTCTACGTTTCTGCATATTTTTTTGGAGGATTTTTCGTATTTTTTAGGATAAAGACCAAGAATGGAGACTTTGTATTTTGCTATTCTTCTATTGGTTTTTACTTTTGTTATGAGTAGCTAAATCTTTCTTATTGGTTGAAAGGAACCACATTATCATCTAGTATGTGTGAGATTTTTAAATAAATTTTGTTTCATTGATGAATGTTGAGTGTCTTCTGAATTGCTTTTCATGTTTGAATTGATTGATTTCTAGGGTGCACAACTAGGAATTGATTTGTTTAATTTATAATCAAATTAGTAGGATTTGATGTTCAGTTTTGCTAATCCAAAGTGGCAATTAGGATCACCATCTTTACGTTAGAGTTTGGAAATTTTAAGAAGATGCTTGACTTGATTAAATGCATGTCGTCTATGTGTTGTCTTGTTCATTGGTTTCTTAGTTCTTAAAACTATTAATCAATTAAACCCAAGATCATGTCTAAGTTGTTGATTAATAAGAAGGTTTAGAATACATGTTTCTATTCATTTATTCTTAAAAGAAAACATCACCTAATGAATGTTTGTTAATGGATTGAATTTTATATCGAGGATCCATTTTAGTTTGATAATGTAAGTAACCTGAAACCAAGGTTTGTTTACTGAACTTTCAGATTTGATTATTTTTTATAATTCTCAATTTTTGCCATTTTAATTTCTTAATTTACATGAATTAAACCTCCTAATTTGTTTTAGTTTTAAACTCGTATAACATTTTCCATTAAAATTCCTCGTGGGAATAATCTCAACTCTTCACTAACTATATTTTTCATTATTAGAGTTGTTATTAATTTGGTTTCAGGTGCAAGTAGTACTAGCAATATCTAACTAACATTTTAATGGCCTTGAAACTATTTTATGGTCAAAGTGTACACTGAAGGCTCTTTTTGATGATGTGTTGCAATCCTGAATATCCATATAGTAAGAGAACTTATGAGAAAGTTGTGAACAGTGACATTGATCACATGTCCAATTCAGGGAGTTGAAATATGTTGATTTATGCCCTACAACTAATCGCTTTGGTTGTAGTTTAGTGACAAATTATTTAAAGGCATTCTTTATCTTGTACATATTTAGATGTAAATGATAAAATCCATGGGATAATTGTACATTGCAAATGAAATTATAATGAGATTATAATTATGAGATTCATATTGCATTTATGTATTATTTCTAAATGTTCTTAGTCATTGTTCTATTAAGATTGGGCATTAACATAACAGAAAAAGACTAGCACACATTTTGTTTTTTCCTTATAAAGGAAGCGGTCGATCTCAATAGGCTAAAGTATAAAGATACTTAAATATACGAGTGGGTGCTTGCTAGAAAACAAGTTCAATGAATAGACCCGATATGAGAAATCCATTTGGATCATTACTTGTATGTCTATCGAATTCTCATTGTGATGATTGTATAAGTGATTCTTTGACTTGAGGTCATCAAATTTATCTTGTATGGGTCATCAAATTTATCTTGTATGGGAATCACTATGTTTTGATACTACTCGTGATCTATTCAAAGGTCGTTTAAACGGTAGTCATTGGACGTGGCATGAACTATATAGAGATAGTTGAATGATTAAGATAGGATTCATCACCCTAAAGTAACTAGGGGGAATGTTCCATTGTTCTCGATTAATATTAATTTAGAAAGTTCTTGACTAAGGTGGAATGATATTTTGTAGACAGCTTACAAATATCATTAATCGAATCAATAACTAATGGTGAAGAACTAATATAATTAGACTCAAAATAGAGTAGACATTAATTCCATGCTCAATGTCTAATAGGAACATTGGTTGATGAAAGGATTGAATTATACAGAAAAATTATGCACAAAAAGGTTAGTTAAAACCACTTTGACTTTCTAAAATATTTGGATGGTCATGATGCGTTGCTAGACGCCAATCTTGATCTATGATTATAAATTGTTTAAGTGGAGAATTAAAGATAAATTAAAAGGAGTTTTAATTTATCTTATTCTAAATATGAATTATAATTATAATTTATAATCATTGCCAACATATTTGGGAATCTAATGGGTCTCACATATAAAATAGGTTAGAGAGAGCAAAGTTGATTTAATCAAGTTGGACTCGATTATAACGTTTAAGAAACTCTATGATTAAATATGAGATATTTAATAAATAAGGATCAACATAAAATATTGAATCTTATTTGGGCATAATTGGTATTTAATTAGAATTATTTGTAATTATAATTCAAGTTTAATTGAAATTAGTATTTAATTTTAATTAAATTACTAAAACGTCCAAAGCTTATTATAAATAGGCTTGATCTCTATGGAACTAGCACTTCATGCTTAACCCTCTTTGTAAAAGGTACAAAGTTCTCTCAACCTGTTATGTGGATACTATTAGAGGCTGGACACTTGTACGGCTATAGTGGTTGAGACGGATTGGTTTCGGAAACAGTTCAAGGGATGCATCAAGATAAAGATCAATCTTTGGAATAAGGTACAAATTAAAATTTTGCTTTATTTTGATTCGTGTTAATCATTTTATATAATTAAATAATTCTTGGTTTTTGAGAAATTAAAAGTCACGAAAAAATTTTGTGATTATTCCGCTACGGTTTGGATCAAATACCTTCCCGATTTCCCAACACTAGCATTGGGTAGTTTAGCTCTACATCTTTTCCATCAAGCTCCATGAATCAGTCAAGAATGTGTCCATTATAGTTGAGAACGTGCCATAAATGAAGGATAATATTAGCTATTCGGTTTAGCCAAAAAACTCCCTTTTAATCTCCAAGAATAAAGGAGAATACCAGCTACTGTCCACTCTCTATTTGTTTTCTCTAGCCGTCCATCTTCTCCAGCCCTTTCACCATTCTCTAGCCGACAACTTTTTTGATCTAGCCCACACACTTCTCATTCTTCAGGTGTCACACATTCCTTGCTCTAGCTAGCCTTCATGCATACATTTTTGACGATCAAAGAAGACCAAATGAAGAAGTTGTCTCTTGGTTCTTTCTCCCTTTCTTTTGCAGCCAATACTTACACCTTCATATATTTCAAAGATAGGTTAAATAAATAGTGGGACAGGTGGCCTCCTACTGAAGATTGAAGCTGCTGTATAATTTTGTTCCTCTTCATTAGCTGCACATGACATTTTATCATCCAGTCATCCACTCTTTTATCATCCATTTTGCATTCAATACCTACGTTAAAACAATGTGTGGCAGCTAGGTTTTTCATAAAATAAATCAACAACTGTCTTAAAATGGGACAGCTAGCTTCATATCTTTATGGGAGCATGAGGTATCTCTTGTTAGTTTAAAATAAAGCTTGTAATTCATATTGCAACCATGGACTTATGGCTGTAACTTTTTAATTGTTATAGTCATGATTTGATGGCTCTAACTTTTTATTTGTTACACCCATGATCTCTATTTTTATGCTATATTTCGAAAGTGAAGGAGCTAAAGTAACCTAAAAGCATACTTATTGAATCATCTTTTTGTTGTTCATACTCTATTGTCTTCATGGAGCAAGAAGAAGAAAAAGATTAAAACAAGAAAGGAAATAAAATCAAATATGAGTTAAAGTGAGTATTCTAAGTATTTTAAGGCTTTAATCACTAAGTGAGATTAAATGTATCAAAAATTAAGCACCTATCATTAAGGTAGAATGTTACTTATGATATAATCATAACAACACCAACTTTAACCATATACTTTAGTTAGTTATGATTTATCTAAATCCTTAACTTGTGTATATCATATTGATTTGATTTTTGTTTATCTAATTTCTACCTTAGCATAATTGTTTTTCTATAAATAGAACCGTTAAAGAGTATAGGGCATAGAAAAATTTAATTAAAGTGATTAAAACTTTATATTATTTTCTAGAATAAGCCCTTAAGATTGAACCACTTCAATCTATTATATTCCTTACTAGTCCCTTTAGATATCTTTGTTGATTTATGCCCTACAGTCAATCACTTTGGTTGTAGTTTAGTGACAAATTATTTAAAGACATTCTTTATCTTGTACATGTTTAGATGTATATGATAAAGTCCATGGCATAATTATACATTGCAAATGAAATTACAAGGAGATTATAATTATGAGATTTATATTGCATTTATATATTATTCCTAAATACTCCTAATCATTGTTCTATTAAAATTGGACAATAATAGAATGTAAAAAGACTAGCACACATTTTGTTTTTCCTTATGAAAGAAGTAGTTGATATCATAGGCTAAAGTGTTGGTGCTTCCTAGAGAACAAGTTCATTGAATAGACTCGATACGAGAAATCCATTTGGAGCATATGTATGTTTATGAAATTCTTATTGTGATGATTGTATAAGTAATTCTTTGACTTGAGGTCATCAAAGTTATCTTGTATGAGGATTGTTAAGTTTTGATACTACTTATGATCTATTTAATCATATGTCATTTAATCAGTAATTATTAGATATAGCATGAACTATATGGAGATAGTTAAGTGGTCAAGATAGGATTCATCACCCTAAAGTAATTAGGGAGAATATTTCATTTTTCTCGATTAGTATCAATTCAAGAAATTCTTGGCCAAGGTGAAATGGCGCTTTGTAAATAGTTTACAAATGTCATTAAATGAATCGATAGCTAATGACAAAGAACTAATATGATTAAACTTAAAATAGAGTAGATATTAACTCTATGCTTTATATCTAATCGAAACATTATATGATAAAAGGATTGAATTATATAGAAAAATTAAGGAGTTTTGATTTATCTAATTTTAATTATGAATTAAAATTAGATTTTATAATCATTGCCAATATATTTCAGAACTTAATGGGTCTCACATATAGAATGAGTTGAAGAGAGCAAAGTTAATTTAGTCAAGTTAAACTTGATTATAAAATTTGAGAAACTTTATGATTAAATATGAGATATTTAATAAATAAAGATCAATATGAGATATTAAATCTTATATGGGCATAATTGGTATTTAATTAGAATTATTTGTAAAAACGTCCAAAGCTTATTATAAATAGGCTTAAGCTCTATGGAGCTAGCATTTCTTGCTTAACCCTCTCTGTAAGAATTATAGAGTTCTCTCAACCTTTTCGGTGAATATCGTTAAAGGTCAGACGCTTGTGTGGCAACAGTGGTTGAGACGGATCAGTTTCGTGAATAGTTTAAGGGATACAACAAGACAGAAATTAAGTTATGAAATAAGGTATGAATTAAATTTTCACTTTATTATAATTTTTGTTAATCATTTTATAGAGTTAAATAGATCTTAATTTTTTGAAAATCAAAAGTCATGAAAAAGTTTCATGATTATTCTACTATGGTTGGGATCGGATCCCGACCCACTTTCGCAACAATCTTGTCATTCATTTTTTTTATTTTAAAAGAGTCTACTTTATGTTAGTCACATCTTTGGTGGAAAACCCCAAGTGGTTCTAGTATTGAAATAAGAAAAATCAATTAAAATTTTTTAATCAATCGAACATTTCAAATATTTGGGTAGTTATCACATATTACTATATGTCAGTCTTGATCTATGATTATAAATTATTTAAATAGAGAATTAAAGATAAATTTAAAAGAGTTTAAATTTGTCTACTCATAATGATCTTTGCTAATAAATCAGGAACCTGATGCATCAAAAATAAAAAGTAGTTAAAAATAATTTAAATTAATTTTGACATAGTTATAAAGTTTTACAAACTTCAGGGATCAAATATGAGATATTTGATTTTATTTAAATTAAATTATAATTAAATTTTGACTTTAATTATAGTTAGAATTTTTAATATTAATAGAAATAAACCATAATGCTTTTTTAATTTATAGGAAATAAGTGTAAGGAAGGTAGGGCTCGTGCTTATTCCTAAAAAATGTTAAGTTCTTTTTCTCTACTTTATGGATACCGCTAAAGGCTGCTTGAACAGTTCATAATTGACAGCTCATGAAAAAGGTTTGGCTATATGCTTGAATAGTTCATAATTGACACTTCATGAAAAAGGTTTCAGTAGGAACTGAAATTAGGTATGATTTAATTACCTTTTACGATATATTTTTTAAAGTTATTCAATTATTAAGAACTAATTAGGAAATTGCAAAATTTTAATTTTTGTTACATCCATGATTCGATCACCATTGGTTTTCAAATTAAAATAAGTTTCTTTTAATAAATTGAATTAATATTTAATATTTAATATTTGTTTATAAAGGTGAAAACTCTCTATCTTGATCACCTAAATTTCTTTTGAAATTTATATTGATTCAAAAAAATTGTTTATATCTATTTTGTATATATTTTTCCTTGTTTGTTATAGTCTTGTTAGAATTTCTCTTTTTCACAAATTTTAATATTAACCAACAAATGGTGTTTTGAGCTACCACCTTTTCCTCCAAGGCTTGGCTTCTAAAGATTATTTCTTTCTCTCTAGATTGAATAAATACCACAATTGAATAATGCTATAAGAAAGCAGTTATCCTTCCTAATTTTCTAGGACATGCCATTTGCCCATTTCAGAATATCCATCCATCCAGTTACATGACATATCAAGTTGAGTAAACTTTGCAATGAAAACCAAATGAAGCTAGAATATTGGCAATGAAAGAATAAATGGGATAATTGTCTCCAATACAGATTGATAAAGAACACAAAGACCATTAGTAGATATATGAATTCAATCTTTGGTGGCTAGCTTGTACTTAACGCAATCGAAGAAAAAAAAAGGCTCCAGGTACAAAGGAAATTCTCCAAACAATATCAAACCATCGCACTTTAAGGGAGTGGTATCTTAAATGATTAAAGTAGAAGGAGTTGATAAAAATGTGGGAGTTGTCAGCTAATCACATAGGATTGTCATCGTCCACTATGAATGTTGGACCCCATTTTCGGAGCCCAACATCCAGAGTCATAAACCTGGGCTTGCGCAGTACCTTGTGAGGTGATTTCCGATAACCCTTAATAATCATCATCCTATAAGAGTGGAGGCCCACACCAGTCAAACACCAAAATTACAATTTGAATTCATTAAAGAAAATTTGCAGCTATAAAAATCTGGTTGATTTTGAAGCCAGAAATCATCCCAATCGGAGCTCTACAGCTCGAGATATACTTAGAAAACTAAAGCATGTAAACTAAAGCATGCACATACCACAATTATGCTCTCCTAACTGACCCCTCACTTTCTCTATAAAAAAATAATCATGTCAACTCCAAAAGATACAAATTTTTATGGAGAGATAGACAAAGATGCTGGAAATTCATTGCTTCAAGAATCACATCATTTGGAGGTCAGATTAGTAAGTTATGACCAAAAGAATCCAATATTTTTATGTCCTTACTCGAATTGTACATGTCTTGGCGCAAATACCAAAACTTTTGCTACAGATGTTGGATTGATTTTGTTTTAAAAAAATTTGAAGGAGGGCCTCAAAATCTACAACTTCCATGAAGTGCTCGAAGGGAGTTGCAACCTCTAAAAGAGTCAAAAATAAAACAGAAAAAGGAACTAAGACGATGCTGACATCATGAGATGATTGTTGATGTCATACTGAGATGATTTAGAAAAATGGGTATAACTTTTTGTAAAAAAACTCATATTTAGGTGTTCTTTAGATTCGTAGAAAGAATACTTCAAGATCTACAAACTTCATGAAGACCTCAAAGACCAAATCTATTATCTAGAGGATCAAATTGGGACTAGAAGATATTCTAGACAAACTAAGATGATACTGAAGTCATGAGACGATTGCTGACATCATCTGAGTCGATTCAGAAAAATAGGTATAAATTTCTATAAAGAACTTAGATTCAGGTGTTTTTTAGATGAATAGAAAGAGTACTTCAAGATATACAACTTTTGTGAAGACCTCAAAGACCAATTCTATCATCTAGAGGATCAAATTTGGACCAGGAGATGTTCTGGCTAAACTAAAACGATGGTGACGTCATGAGACGATTGCTGATGTCATTTGAGACGATTTAGAAATTTTGATATAACGTTTTGTACATAACTCAGATTTAGGTGTTCTTTAGATTAATAGAAAGAGGACTTCAAGATCCACAACTTTCATGAAGACCTCTAAGACTAATTATATCATCTAGAGGATCAAATTTCGACCAGAAGATGTTCTAGCCAAACTAAGACGATGCTAACATCATGAGACAATTGCTGACGTCATCTGAGACAATTCAGAAAAATGAGTATAACTTTCTGTACAGAACTCAGATTTAGTTATTCTTTATATGAATAGAAATAGGACTTCAAGATATACAACTTTTATGAAGAAATCAAAGACCAATTCTATCATCTAGAGGATCAAATTTGGACCAGAAGATGTTCTAGCCAAACTAAGATGATGCTAACGTTATGAGAAGATTGCTGACGTCATCTAAGATGATTCAGAAAAATTAGTATAACTTTCTGTAAAAAAACTTGGATTCAAGTGTTATTTATATGAATAGAAGGAGGACTTCAAGATCTACAACTTTTATGAAGACCTCAAAGACTAATTCTATCATCTAGAGGATCAAATTTAGATCAAAAAATGTTCTGGTCAAACTAAGACGATGTTGATGTCATGAGATGATTACTGATGTCATCTGATATGATTAAGAAAATGGGTATAAATTTCTGTAAAAAAACTTGGATTTAGGTGTTCTTTAGATGAATAAAAATAGGAATTTAAGATCTACAACTTTTATGAAGACCTAAAAGACCAATTCTATCAACTATAGGATCAAATTTGGACAAGAATATGTTCTGGCCAAACTAAGACGATGCTAACGTCATGAGACAATTGCTGATGTCATCTGATACAATTCAGAAAAATGAGTATAACTTTTTGTACAGAACTCAGATTTAGGTTGTTCTTAGACCTTTTAAAAGAAGACTTGTAGACCTACAACTTCTATAAAGACCTCATAAACTATTTTTGCCTCTAAAAGGGTTAAAGTTTCAAATCAATGCAGCTATCCCGAAAGTTCACCCTATGCAGCAACACAGACTTCAAAAGATCATAACTTTCTACTACAATATCCAAAATTTACAAACTTTATGTCATTGAAAAGATGGAAAAATCATCTACAACTGCAAGAAGATAATTTCACTTAAATTAGCTCACAATAAACTAGAAATGTCCCTGAAGTCAATACACAAATTTTTTCCTTACGTAACCTTGAGTATCATGGGCGAAAACAAAATCATAAATCATTAGTATCAAAAGATTGTAGTTTTACAAAGCTTTAGTGGGTATTTTAAGCCCCCAATACACGAATGTTTCAAGAATATTCCAAGAATACAAAAGACATGTGAACAATAAATTGCTCAAAATGTAACTAAAGCCTTGGTTTACTAAATTTGTTTAAATTACAATAACATTTCAAAAATGGAGTGATGCCTTAGTCCACGAGTACTCAATCTCTTGCTCACCACCTACTTATGGGGAAGAAAGTGGGGGTGAGCTTAAAGCCCGTGGGTAATAATTTTATAGTTTGCAACAAGCAAAGACATTTTTTTTAATACATCTTTAATGCAGAAAACTTTTGTGTATGCAAAATCATGGATGCATTACTTTTATCAACTTATCATGAATACATAAACACATCACATGGTTTGGGTAAGTCCGAAATATGACACACTACACATTTCCAATGAAATGGTCCTATGTAGTCATGAATTCTTGTTGGAGTCCTTAAGGGAACTCCATGCCACTAGCGGGCAGGCGGGAGAAGCCTATCTTGGGTCAATGTGCACGTGACGGTTCTTGTGGGACTACCATAAACCCACATAACACATAAGATTTCAAAATCTTGTAAGCTTGATGCCCACAAAGGCACATTTTCTTGAAAACTTGCTTTTCATAAGCTTGTTATATCCTAAAAACCATTTCCAAAAGTATGGTTTCAAAATCATGCATCATTTTAAAGAATCATTTTAATAAAGCAAACTTTTATGTATCAACCCACAAATCATGTATCAAACATATAGCAGATTTAACAAATCATTCATGAACAATAATTCAGCACTTATGATGCAAATGAAATCAGGAAACTTCTTTAATATAAAGAAAGTAGTAGTAGCTTATTTACGCTATTATAAACATGTACCCACCTTGATTTCCTTGCTTAAAGACTTGACTTGCTCAAAATGCCTTTTCTCTTAGCAAACAACCTAAGATATCAAAGGTTCTTTATTCCTCTTGTCCCTCTTCCTCTTACTTTTTCTCTTCTTAAACAACTTTAAAATCTCACTTGAAGGCTAAGGAAATTAAAACCCTAGCTTGTTTCTCTTCTTTCTCTCTTTCATTCTTTTTTATGTTTTTCTCTCTTATCTCTTTTCTCATTCACTCATTTTTGCTTCTCTAGCATCTTCTCATTCACGGTTTCTCCTTTATTTGTAAGCAAGACAGCACTTCTTCTTCCAATTATGCCCTTAATGAGTCCAAAAAGTCCATTTTATCCTTCCTTATAGGCTTATGTTCTTTTAAACTTAAATTTCTTTCCAAAAATACCCTTGAACATTTTCACATAATACTTTCTTCTAGAAAATTTCCTCCATTATCTTAAGTTTCTAATGCCACCAAAATCATTCAATTTGGTTCAGTGATTCAAAAGATATACTTCAAACATTTTTGAACTTCTCTTGTCCAAAACAATATGCTATCTACATATTCCATCCAAAACATGAAAGTCTTAAGAACTAAATCACAATTCACTTCCTTCAGATACTTTGTAGCTCTATGTCTCTAGTTTACCCCAAATCAGAAATTATCTTTTTTGGGTTTTTATAGATCAAGATATCATCAAAACATTAAAGTATGTTCAGTGGGATAACACCAGTTCATATCCTTTAAGAGCACACTCACTGTACCTTCCCGTCCTTTTCCACTCAATCTTTCTTACTTCTTTTCAGATACCTTCTATTTTTGGTAAATATATATAGAAAAGTCTTACGAATCTAATGGTTTAAGAATCAAGTCATTTGGAGGTCTAGGGAAGGAGTTATGGTCAAAAGAAGCAATCATGTTTATGACCTCAATCACACTGAACCTGTTTTGGAAAAATAGCAATAACGTTCTGTAGAAATTTCTAATTTAGGTTTTTGTTAGATAGTTTGAAAGAAGACTTCAAGAGCTACAAATCTCATTGAAGACATCAAAGGCAAATTCTTTCATCTGAGGAGTCGAAATTGGATCAGACAATGTGACGTCCTTTTTTAGACGAAGTGACGTCATCAAATGATATAAGGTTGGAAAATTTGCCATAACTTTCCCTACAGATATCTTATTAAAGTTTTTTTTATATGGTTGAAAAGAATACTTTAATGGATACAACTCTAGTGAACAAGTCTAAGGCAAATTCTTTCATCTAAGGGGTCGAAAATGGATTAGACCATATGAGGTTATTTTTTAGATGAAGTGACGTCATTAGACGATATAAGGTTACGAAAATTGCCACAACTTTCCCTACAAATATTGGGTTAAGGTTTTCTTTATATTGATGAAAATAATGCTTCAAGAGCTACAACTCTTATGAAGAAGTCGAAGGCAAATTCTTTCATCTGAGGGGTCGAAAATGGATCAGACAATATGACGTCATTTTTTAGATGAAGTGACCTCATCAGACGATATAAGGTTGGGAAAATTGTCATAACTTTCCCTAAAGATATCAGATTTGAAAGCGATCTAGAAGGGGGGGTTGAATAGATCGTTTAATCTTTTCCTCGAAGATCTACAAAAATTAACAAGTTAATACACAAACAACCAAATAGATTAAACAAATAGAGTAGGGAAGAATGGCAAACACTATTTTTAAAGAGGTTTGGTGCTAAGACCTACGTCCTCTACTTAAGCTCCCACTTAGGATTTGGCAAACCACTATATTATACACTTTTTAGTTCAGTGTGAACTTTTATAACCACTTGAATTCCGGCGCAAGCAACCCTTACAATCCGATTTAATTTTTGGCACAAATCCAACCTCACTAGTGATTTTACTCTAATCACTAAGCTTACAGTAAAGATGATAGAAAAATAAAGTAAAGCTCAAGATAGCTAGATACACTTGAATGTCCTAAGAGAATTGAGACCAATAATTTGAGAAATATGAACTATGATCAGTATACTTTGCTATATTTTGCACACATCGATCTTTTGGTGTTCATCTATTTATTTGCAGGCTTCTGGATCAATATAGACGTTGGAAATCCTCTTGTAGCCGTTGAAGATCTCTTATGAACGTTGAAAAAGATTTTCTTCCCGTTTTAGAATCATTGAATTCGTCAGAATGTTATCTGCTGTGCTACTAGTCGACTGGAAAAGATGATAGTCGACTGGAACCAGTATCAGTCGACTAGAACAAACATTTTTGCTGATTATAGTCGACTGGAAATGTTTGTAGTCAACTGGAACTAACGAAAATAATCTCCGCTCTTTGAACAGTCGACTGGAATAATTGTAGTCGACTGGAAATATTTGTAGTCGACTGGAATTTCTCCAATGGATAAATTTGCAGATAATCTTTGATCTTTCAATATCTCTATCCATAATCTTCACTAAGATCATCTTTTGCACGTTGTCTATCTTCTCTTGATCATAGAAGATTATTACTGACTTGATTTCTTGATATTTTATCTCTTTGATATTTGTAGATTGAACTTTGAACATTGTCTAACACTTGCATCATTGGAATTTATCACTTGAAATTTTATTGGTCCTTTAATTAAAAATCTGAAATAATTTCTTAACTAATTTTATATATTTTATAATTATCAAAACATAAAGGGATTCTTATTTGTCAACCACCATTGGTCCTGGTTGGGTCGGTTACATTCGGGCTCCAGCCCAATCACGCAGGCCGATCGGTCGGTCTCCCCCCATGGGTTAACTCGGGCCTGATCCATACACCCATGACCCAACGGTAGGAGAATGTCTCCCATGCAAATACGTAAAGAGACGTTCAAACCTAAACCTGACGGAAGAACCATATATAAGGTAATTTTCTCCATAATTCAGGTACGAAGCTCATAACCTAGTTATTTTTCTCTGATTTGATCACCTTTACCTTCACTAAAAGACTTACTTGAGCGTCGGAGGAGCTAATCGGGACACAGTTCCCGATCAGTCTTCCTTGTTTTGCAGGTATTCTTACGTGAAACTCATCTCAGAAGGTTGTCAACTCATAAACTCAAACGACAATGCATCGTTCGGCCAGATTCCGACTGAACCAGGTCCAATAACCTTAGTTGGGCTGTGCGCGTCCCACAAAACCAATAAGACTTTGGGGACCAGGCATTGATTAAGCCGGCGGCTGTCAGAGAAGTCAAAAGATTCTCAGTGGTCCCCTTCCTCTACGATGGCTCAACGTGTCCACGTTTTAAGCTTATCTTTGGCGCGTGCTTTGTTGGGGGGTCCAGTTGTGGTCCAATCTCCTCAACGTTGACGAGTGTCCCTCGTAGCTCCTAGCCGACGATGGTCACTGTCCGGCAATTGACACAACACTGACGTAGACAGATGCTGGACTGAGACATAAAGAGGGCTATAATTGTCTTATTGTTGGATACGCAACGCCATTTTAAAGTGTGGCTGTCAATTTGTCGGTAGTGGAACACTTAGTCCTGCTTTTGAATGTGTGTGTATAATACATTTAAGGATGATAATGGATCATATTGGACTAGAGCTTGAAGAATTTTGCGTTCGGGCTTAGTTAAAGTTATTTTAAAAAACTATTTTATGTAAAATTTTCTAACTCTGGACTGGATGAAGTGGACAGTTCTTGAAATAGGCCTAAAACTAAATTAAAAAAATAGTTTAACACAGTCCATAGCTCGGTTAACTTAGATTGGGCTTGTTTCCCTATTACTATTTGAAGAAAATATAGGGAAAGAATCAAAACCGCGACAGGGAGAAGGATAAAACGCAAAAGGAGACAGAAGTGTCGATAACAGAAGCCGGTCTGTATGACACGCTTCAGCTATACCACTATTTTGATATTGTAGTATGACCCTATTTGACAATCAGCTGATTGTAGTAGTTATTAGCTGATTCTATCAGTTGTTAACTGATATCTAATTATATAAACTAATTTGATTAGCTAATTGCATTAGCTGTTTGTCATTTGATATTTGGTAAAATTAGTTATTTAATATTAGCTGCTTATATATAAAATGACTTATGAAGATATTATTTTAAAAAAATATAAAAGTATGAATATTATATATCTTAGTATTTCGTTGAATATTTTTATAAAAATTTAGATTTTAAATATTAAATTCCACAAAAATTAAATTTGTAAATCTAATAATAAAAATAAAAATAAAATATGATTTTAAATAGTAAATTGGAAACTTATAAACATTACAGTGAGACATCCTCTTCTAAAACATGATTTTAATTATTATTATTATTCTAAATTATATATTAAATTCAATTTTAATTTGACCCTCACCTCACGACTGCACATCAAGCTTTCCAAAATCCCTTCCATTTCTCCATTTTAGAGCCACCGGTGCACCCAATTCGCCGCTGAAGATACCACCACTCCCAAACAGCTACCCATCTTAAAATATAAGTCAAACTAACACCTAACAATTAAGTTCAACCTGATTCTAATTATTTTTTTAAAAGGCACAAGGAGGCGTCGTAAATATATTTACAAAAAGATTTGAAATGTCCATAAAGTTATCGTTTAAGGCAATTCCTGCCTTGGCATAAAAAAATGCTTGACCTGGAAATCGATAGAATACCTTGTTAAGAAGCTTGAACAAACAATACCATTTCTTATAAATCACATTATCTATGGACATAAATTTCTTCCTTTACCTGCTATCCAGGGACGTAGCCATGTTATAGGGAAGGGGGCTATGGCCTCCCCTTTCAAATATTTTTTTTAAAAATTATTTATATAATTAAAAATTTTAAAATTATAAATAAAAGTGGCCCTCTTTTAAAAAAAATCCCTATTAGATGTTGAGCCCCGGCCTCCCTTTAGAGTTAAGTCTGGCTCCGTCCCTGCTGCTATCACCGATGAAGTATGTGAACACAACATCATCTTCAGTGTAACCCAAAATGCCCTTGAGCTTGCCCTGGGACTCCCCCCTGCATAATAAGATCAAAACCAACCTTCAAATAATAGAAACCGAGCACAAGAAGAGTGGTAAAGATTGAGTAGCAGCTAAAAACATGGAAAATCAGAAGACTGCAACAAAGAGAATGATCAAACACTCACTTGATGGCAGTTTTGATATCCTCGTACGTGGCCTTAGCTTCTTCTCAAGCCTTACAGTAAGGTCAACAACACAAACATCTATGGTAGGAACACGGATGGACATACCAGTCAATTAACCATTGAGTTCTGGCAAAACCTTTCCAACAGCCTAATTCATCAAAAAAACAGAAACCACATAAGTAATTAGTCAAGTAGAGTCCAATAGAATCAGAGCTTAGACTCCAACAATTACCACACATGCATAAAACTATAATGAAAAAGCAAAAAGCCAACAAGAATAATACCTTGGCAGCTCCAATGCTGCTTGGAATGATGTTAAAGGAAGCAGCTCGTCCACCTCTCCAGTCCTTCACTGATGGTCCATCAACAATCTTTTGGTAGCTAAAATCACAATTAGAAGGAAATTCAGCAATCAAATTAATACCTCAACATGGAAAACAGGAGCAAAGCAATACTATTCGGAAAAATACCAGTAATGAAAGAATAGTTGTCATAAGACCCTCAACAATTCCAAATCTGTCATTGATAAACTGTAAAACAGCGATGAGGGATACAATCATCAACACATTTGAACTCCAAAAGATAATCTTAACACAATTCAAGAGCCACGGATTCAGTATCTACCTTGGCCAAGGGGGCAAGGCAGTTAGTAGTGCAAGTAGCATTAGAAACAATGTCAAGTTCTGGCTAGTGCTCCTTCTCGTTCAGACCCACAACAAACATGGGTGCATCTTTGCTTGGTGCGATAATCACAACCTTCTTAGCACCACCCTGCACATGAAACCTATATTTTTACCGAACCCCTTTGTCAAGTCCAACGATCCGTTAATTTACCAATATCGTATGGAAGTGATGCAATTTAAATCTAACAATAGAAGTGTTTGAGGTAAGTAATTTAGTAATCATCATATTTCCACCTATCACTAAACAAATATGCCAGTGGTCTTGATGTTATTAAGATGA
This sequence comes from Erythroxylum williamsii, assembly GCA_027564335.1. NCBI lineage: Eukaryota > Viridiplantae > Streptophyta > Magnoliopsida > Malpighiales > Erythroxylaceae > Erythroxylum > Erythroxylum williamsii. Next base: position 3,814,257 of record JANITW010000008.1, on the reverse strand, counting down.
ATAAAAAATATAAGAACAGTGACATCATATCATTGCAAGAATAAATCTCAGAAGTCTAAACATAAAAATGTCGGAAACCGGAGCAAACCTTCAAGTGAGCAGCTGCCTTGTCCTTGTCTGTGAAGACACCGGTGGACTCAACAACGATGTCAGCACCAGCCTCACCCCATGGAATCTCCTCTGGGTTTTTGGAAACCCAAAACAGCCATAAATTCAAATCATATTTACTCATTAATTGAAGATTTTGTGAACTAGATAAATCAAATCATGAAAACCGCAAAAAGGGTACCTGAGAAATGCAGAGATGATATGCTGAAGAGAAAAAGTGAGAGAGATTAGAAGAAAACCAACAAACTGAATCAGCAGATAGAAAAGTATCCGAACATATTACTGCCTGATCTGGTTTTACCGTGGAAACCAAGAAATGTGAGATATGCAAGGAAAGTGCTGAGGAAATGAGGGCAAAATCGACATAAAAAAAGAAAAAAACAGCTGATTACGTGAAAACGTTCCAAAGGAGAAGCTTCTTCGAAATCAGCTGGTCGAATTGAATAAACTAACTTAACCAACTCATAACTAAATAATTTTAATAGTTTTTTTATAAAATTAATAAATTAAAATGAGTCCAAAAATATAAATTAATTATAAAATTAATAAATTAAAATTGCTCTTCTGGACTTCTTCTCTTATTTACAATTAATTGGACTGTAGAGCCCAAAAATATAAAAAACTAACCAACTAATAACTGCTGCTAACTAACATATTAAATAACAAATTACATTTCTTCACTTTCTCTCAAGTTAGGGGTTCATATACATCTTTAACACCCAATTGGACAAGAGATATTCATGTTGCTGTACTCCTAATCCTTTGATAAGTAAATCTGCAATTTGCTCATTTGTAGAAACATGCTAAGTTTGAATTAATCTACAGTGAATTTTCTCATGTACAAAGTGATAATCTATTTTGATGTGTTTTGTTCTTTCATGATATACGAAGTTTGCTGCAATCTGCAAGGCTACTTGGCTATCACAGTATAACGTAACTGGTCTTTTACTTTTAACTCCCAGTTCTTCAAGCAATCCTGATAACCATACCAACTCAGCAGTAGTAATGGCCATGCTCCTGTATTCAACTTCTGCTGAGGATCGGGAAATCGTGCTCTGCTTCTTTGACTTCCACGATATTAATGAGTCTCCCAATTTTACAAAGAATCCTATTATTGACTCTCTAGTCATGGGATAAGATGCCCAGTCAGAATCACAGTAAGCAGACAATTCCAGACGTTTATTGATTGATAATAAAATTCCTTACCCTGGACGTTTTTTAACATAATGCACAATTCTTAAAGCCGCCTCATAATGTGAATGTTTCGGCTTCTGCATGAACTGACTCAGGTGCTGTACACCATAGGCTATATCTGGCCTTGTGTGAGTTAAATACAAGAGTCTTCCTATCAACCTTTGATACAGTGCTACATCTATCATTTCTTCATCAGCAAGTTCCAACTTTGTGTCTTTATCATACTTAACATAAGTCAATTTTTGATTCTACTCCAAAGGTATGAATGCAGTTTTTGCTCCCCCTAGACCTGCATCTTCAATTAACTCAAGAGCATACTTTCTCTGATTCAAAATAATCCCAGTCTTGGATCGGAGTACTTCAATGCCAAGAAAAAACTTCAAATCTCCTAGATCCTTCATTTTAAAATTATTATTCAAAATCTATTTCAGTTCTTTTATCATCATAACATTACTTCCAGTTATCAACAAATTATCTACATAGATTAGAAGAATAACTATATCACTTCCTTTCTTTTTAGTAAACAATGAATAATCATGTTTACTTTGAACATATCCATTGGCAACTAAAGCATCACATAACTTCAAATTCCACTGTCTAGAAGCTTGCTTCAAATCATATAGAGATTTGAGCAACCTACATACCATGTTCTCCTCTTGGTTGCCAAATCTCTCAGGAAGTGTCATGTAAACCTCCTCTGATAAATCACCCTATAAAAAAACATTATACACATCCATCTAATATAAAGGCCAATGATGCATAGCAGCAAGGGCAATGACAGTTCTAACAGTGATCATTTTGTTCACAGGAGAAAAAGTCTCTTGAAAATCAAAGAGTTAAAACATTTAGTGACAAATATTTTGTGACTAACTATTATTTCGTTACAAATACGAGATTTTTTGTGATAAGATAATGGATTGATACTATTGTTTGGATTAATTGTGATGATTTATTTTTTTTGTCACTAATACAATAGTAATTGTGACAATTTAGTATCATTCACAATTAAGTTGTCACTATTAATTTATTAATAGTGACAACTTTTTCTTTAATCACTAAGCTATGTCACTAAAAGCCTGTGCAATTTGGCAGCAAAATGATTTTGGCGGGAATAAACTGCAATGGTGACAAAACATATATTAGTAGCTAATATTTTGTATTTGTTGTGACAAAACATAGTTTGGTCACTAATATTTTTGTTTTTTTGTTACGAAACTGTGAACCGTGACACTATATTTTACTTGTTGTGACAAAAAATTTTGTCAATAAATATTCAATTAATTAATGTCTAATTTATATTGTCATAATAACCAAACTATAACTACGGTCACAAATATTTGTAAATTAGTGACAATGTTTTGTGACTAAATATTTTTGTCGTAACAAAATAAGATAATTTTTAGTGCCAAGACAATTGATTGACACTATTGTTGTTTGATAATCTGTGATGATTTATATGTGTTGTCACTAATACAATGGAAATTGTGGCAATTTAGTTTCTTTCACAGCTAAATTGTCACTATTAATATATTAATAGTGTTAAACTTTATTTTATCACTAAGTTTTGTAACCGCAAGGCTATGAAATTTGATACAAAAATAATTTTGGCGGGAATAAATTGTAATTGTGTCAAAACATAAATTAGTAGCCAGAATAAAACTAGAACAAATATTGCCTTCATTATAATAAGAAACAAAGCTAAACTGAATTGAAGAAATTCCAAGCTAATCTGGCCACCCCCAAGCTAAAGTAGTACCAAGTGAAGAAATTCCAGCCTCTAGATCCAACACTTGCTTTGTCCATGACAATTTGGTCAACAGCAATGCTCATGATGTCACATAATCTGCAAAGTAATGAGCTTCAAAACCCATGTCCGATTGCCTGCAAGTAAGTAAGTCAACTAAAGTATCATTAAGAAACATCAAGTCTCTTAATTGAAATGAGTAAAATGATTACGAAACTGCAAGGTATACCTGAATAGCCCTATTGAAAATAATAATAATAAAATATGAAAATATAATAATAATAAAAATATAGACCCATTTTATTCAACAATTCAATATAATTATACCAATTCAAATTTTCCATTAGCAACCAATAAATTTGGTTGCTAAAATTCTAAGAGACATATGATTGCTTCAGAGTCTCATTTGAAACCCAAGACGAAAAAGGAGATTAAAAGGGGGAATTAGAGATTAAGAAAATTTTGTTGGTATCATCTGGAGAAAGTGAATGAAAGGCATTGAAGAATCGCTAAATACATGAGAAAGGTTTGAGATTAGCAAATCTGGAAATTTGTCTTTGAAGATGTGAATCTACTTAGAGCTATAGAGTAATAGCAATTAAAGGGAAAAAAAAACCACACGGACAAAAATTGAATGGATTGTATATGGACGATTTCAAAAATGAAATGAATGAAAATCAATGGAGTTGCATCGGTTGTTTAATGAGATACTTACAGTTTTTTCAAAGAAAATAAACATAAAAATTAAAAATATAAACTACAACTTACACTGTTCGCCTCAACCTCTTCATCAGCCCATCCTATTTTAGGATTGTAAAATTGAGCCTCGTACATATCAATATCGTCCAAATCCTATAACATAAAAATTGCAAATAAAAAATTGTTTATATAATTATATAATTTTGACAAAAAAGAAAAATGAATGAAGTAACTAATTACATGCTCGTATTGATAAATTTCAAAGATAAATTATTTTAATATATTAAAAAATAAAAATAAAAAATAAAAATACTTTTTATAATTTGTTTAATTTTTGAAAACCGGAGAAACCAAACCTCAAAACAAAAACCAAAATTTTTTTAAAATTACAATAAATGAAAAAAAGGAAACAAGCTCTTAATATTTTGTAAAAAATAAATTGTACTTTTAATTAATATTGGCGGCTGCATGTGAAAGCCATTGAGCCCAGATTCGCAACACTTGTCAGGAAGTCATTGGCAGGGAAGCACTATTGTTAAAAGTGGAGAACAAATCAATAGTAGACGGCAGGTGTGAAGGGGAAGGGTTTCCTAAGCTATTATTACAGTGCAAAAGACGTAAAATAAAAAGTTATGTTTGGAACCCTCCTCTCGTCGCCGACGTTTGCCTCTCCCTTGCTTTCTTTCAATCATCGCACACAAACTGCTTCTGGTTTGTTCACTTTCTCTCTATTCTGCTTTTCAATTCCTCACTGTTGTTTTCGTTGTTCTGTTCTTACCGAGTTTTTCTTCATTTACTTTATACTTCTGCCTGGGGATTTTAATTCTTTAGTTCGTTTGTTGCTCGAGTATTGCCGATACTGATTTTTCCTTATTACTACTCTAACACTAGACAGTTTTTCTGAGGGCAACTTCTAGAAGGCTTGCATTGTCCACAAAGACACAATCCATAACTACCATGGCAAATGTATGTAGCTTTTTACTACTAACGGCATTTGCATGTTCATTTGGGGTCGTGTTGTTTTTGAGTACTGATGGTGGAAGAATTGTGGCACAGTATGAGGATTGCGGAGGTAATTTGAAACGACAATTGGGGAAACTGTTTGAAGTTTCGCTTAGAGCAACAGTCCCCGATGAGAATGTTGAGCCTTTGATTGCTGCATGCTCTGGCAACTTTGGCGACTACCAGTGGTATGCATGAAGTTAGCTGAGTATATATGTTTGTACTCCCGAAGTTCATTTGGAGTTTGAGTTGCAGTAGCGCTGCAATGTGTCTGATTTGAACTGCTTCTGATGACAATTTCTTTGTTTTAGTAATAATGCCATGGGCCTTTGGTCTAAAATTAAAGCTAAGCCAAACAAAACTTTCCGGGGGCCTCCAGCTGTTGGAGAGGTATGGTTTTCTATAACAGCAGAACTCATGTGCCATTATGCTTCTTGCTGCCTTGAATTTGCTAATTGTTTGAAAATTTTTAAAAGTTTTACTATCTAAAATTATTGCAGGGCATAAAAGAAAATCTTCCCCCATCCAATATGATAGAGTCCTGCTCAGTAGCAGGGCCTGGATTCATCAATGTTGTGTTATCAACTAAATGGATAGCTGAGGTTCTTGTTCATTTTTTGATCTTTCTTTTGGTTCTTTTATTGTTTTATTCTCGCAAATTCCACTCTCATTTTCACAATTTTGATATGTTCTGTTCATATTGTGTGAATTTTGACTTATTGATGGTATTGATTCTTTGGCTCCAAGGCTCTCACTCAAAAGGGCTGTTGTTGACTTTTCCTCGCCAAATATAGCAAAAGAAATGCATGTGGGCCATCTAAGGTCTACGATTATAGGTGATACACTTGCTCGCATGCTTGAGTTTTCAAAGGTTGAAGTTCTTCGACGGAACCATGTTGGTGACTGGGGTACACAGGTTAGTCTGGTTTCTGATAATGTGCAATGGAGTTGAAAGTCTCATTCACACTTATTTGATGATTAATCTAGTTATTTTCTCTTTGGGTTAAGGTGAATTAAAAGATTTACATCTATACCCCGCTTATATGGGTTTCAACTGCTTGGTAAAGTTTAGTTAGTTACTTAAATGTAGCTCAATGCTCGTCACTTTAGCTTCATATGAGTTGAACAGCATTGCATTCTAGCATGACCTTAAGAACGATTTTATAAGCGAAAATTTGAGGTGCATTTGCAATTCTTATTATCAACTGAAACAATATGGATAATTTGCAAAATGCAATCTCATTTAGACAGGAGTTATTACCTAAATTTTCTTGTAACATAAAAACTCATAGGTCACGTCAATCACATATGAATATTACAATCCCAAAATTAATAATCATAATCAGTAGGAAGCTCATACTTGTTTGCTTCATAATAAAACTAAATGATCATAATTGAATGCATAACGTTAAGACAGCCAGGCCTTCCCCTCCATTCTGGTACTCACGTCAGCTACGCCGGGATATGCTAGTTAGGTCTCCATGTTTCTGAACGATATGATGGCTTGTGAAACCTACAGTATTTTCCCCTTACTATCTGGAAATTGTGGTTTAAATATTTATTCTTTGTTTTGTAGTTTGGTATGTTGATTGAGTTCCTCTTCGAGAAGTTCCCAAATTTTGAAGATGTCAATGAATCAGCGATTGGAGATCTACAGGTGATATGTGATTAGTAATTTTGGTATTCAAATTAAATAGTCAAAGTAAAATATCCAACCTTTTTGAATTACAGCTTAAAAATGGAAATCTAGAATAAGTATTTGGACCAAAAATGGAAATGCTTAGGATTTTTTTGATGTTGTCTTTTAGTTAATCATTTTATTTTGTGTCAAAGTCTTAGTTCTGCATCTTTTTGATTAACTTCAATAGTTATATTAAATTTAACGGAGGAAGTTGTATGATTCTGTTTCATCTAAGCGTACTTATTGTTATATGGTCCCCAGACCCCGCGTATCAGTATTCCTACTAGGTGTTGTTGTTGTTGTACTTAGTGCTATATAGTCACTTGATGCTGCAATTGTCTGAAAATTGATTTATAGAACTATTAGTAGTTTATTTCTTTTTAATGTTATTGATGTCTTGTACAGGCATTTTACAAGGCATCAAAACAGAGGTTTGACACAGATGCAGAATTTAAGGATAGGGCACAAAGAGCTGTGGTTCGACTCCAGGTATTATGAGGTTGATGTCTCCTAAGAATGCAGATGATGCCACCTTTTTATACACTACCTTTTGTGTTGGAATGTTTATTGGGATCAGGGTGGAGAAACCAAGTACCACCAGGCCTGGGAACAGATATGTGAACTTAGCAGGAAGGAGTTTGATAGGGTCTATCAACGTCTTGGAGTTCATTTGGAGGAGAAGGTAGATCTCAAGCTTTTCTAGAGGAATCATCAATACATAGTATTATTATGCTCAGCACCCAATTGTTCCAATAGGAGGTTTGACTGAATTGTGCACTCAACCCCATCTCTCTTGCTACTTTTCAAACTATCTCATCCTTGAAACAATGTGGCATTCCCACTTCAAATGTAGGCATAAATATAAAGATTGTGTTTATTTGTGGTGTTGTTTGCCTGTTGCAAATTTCTGCTTGTTTCTGTAAATTTGTGCAAAAGTCTATAGTTGAGCATTCTTTGAGGTAAATAATAAATGAACTTGCCCAAAATTTTTTTTTTTTTTTTGAACTTTTGGCTTTTAGTGATTGAAAATTGCATGAAAAAAAATGTTAAATTTTTGTCTGTCTAGACTACAACCACGTTATTTGCACAATGTTCAGTGGTATCACCAGAAATGGACTGCTAATAATTATTGATCTGTGGATACTAGGGAGAAAGCTTTTACAACCCTTTCATTCCTGAGGTCATTGGTGCATTACGAAATAAAGGATTAGTGGAAGAAAGTGAAGGTGCTCAAGTTATCCATCTAGAAGGATTTAATATACCTCTTATTGTTGTGAAGAGTGATGGAGGATACAACTACGCTTCAACTGATCTCACTGCACTTTGGTTAGTGTTTTTATTGATTTTGAATACAATCTGTAGCTAATAGTTCTTTCTGGCTAGAAATTGTTCATTTTGACCCTGCTTTCATAGCTTTGTAATTTTTGCAATCATTCGTAAAAGTTTAAAAGTTGTCATTGTTTTAGAGTATTGGATTTGTGGCATTATGATAGTGATAACAATTTCTGCATTGAATTAGTAAGGATCATTGTGCTTGGTAACATAAGTTGAGCCTATTATTGTAAGTTAGGGTTTTCAAGTAGTGAACATGGCAGTGGCATGAACGTGAAAAAACACTTTCTTTTTTGGTTAGTCATCTAGTTTCCTGGTGAATGTGTTAAGAACTTATTTTTACATGGAGATTGGTCTCATCTTTTTTACATTTAAGAAAATAGTGTGCTGAAGTATATTCCAATTAGTGCCGTCTATTTGTAGCATGAGGCTGTTGACATTTACATGTGAGTTTTGTAAGAATTGATTTTATGATAATATTTGGTTTCTGCATTTGGACGTATGGTTCAAGTTTTATAATTTATACTTTTGTTGTTATTTGCAATTTAAGGTATCGACTTAACGAAGAGAAAGCTGAGTGGATTATATACGTAACTGATGTTGGCCAGCAGCAGCATTTTGATATGTTCTTCAAAGTATGCATCTGTTCTTTGATCGTCTTAAATTATTTTGGATACTCTTTCATTATCGTTGAAAATGTGTTACTTGTCATGGTTTTTACAGCTTTCTTCACATATATTGGTTCTTTTGTACTTATCTTGGCTCTGATTCTTGGGAGGTTATTTCTTACTTGCTGTTGGAAGGTTTGATTTTCCTTGGTATTCTTATTCAGGCTGCAAAACTTGCTGGTTGGCTACCTTCTGATAATAGCACCATTAATCCAAGAGTTAGTCATGTCGGTTTTGGCCTTGTACTTGGAGAGGATGGAAAGCGCTTCAGAACTCGTGCCACTGAAGTAGTTCGATTGGTTGATTTACTTGATGAAGCCAAGAATCGTAGTAAAGCAGCTCTTATTGAGCGTGGTATGTTAACTGCCGAGGTCACCTTGCCTGTTTTACTTGTGCTTATATCTTCATAAATAAGTGGGCAGAAGCTTATCTCTCTTTCGTACTTGTATGGCTTTGGAAGAGCCTGCCAATATTACAGATTCTGAAGTAATTCCTTGTGTTTTGAGCAGGTAAGGCTGCAGAGTGGACTGAAGAGGAGCTTGAGCAAACTGCTGAGGCAGTTGGTTATGGTGCCGTCAAGTAATTTTTCTGTGTTATTCTTGGGCACTTTTTTATCATACAACCTTGCTCGTGCCTAGCTATGAACATACAAGGGTTTAATTTATCTGGTAACAGTTACTTCTTATGGGCAATGGTTTTGAAGAAAATGAGAATTTAGGGTTATTGGATCCAGTGCCAGGAGGATAAAAGACGTGAAACAGACAATATTAAAAGAAAATTTCTTTGTAAAACACTTTCGGTGTTCTTGTCCATGGAACAGTTTTAATATTCTATGACTTCTCAGGAAAACATGAAATTTGTTGGTGATTAACATATTTTTTAAGCCGTTGCTCATAAAAAAAGCTGCTTGAAGTAGTTGCAGTCAAATGTACATGACCATTGTAACATTATTGGTCAAATTGAAGACCTGGAACTTGGATTGTGCCTTCTTTTTGGATAAACAAATTATTATATTTTGAACACTTGATAACTTGTTATCACTTAATTACTTGGTCTAGAAAGTTAACAATCACCAAACAAATATTGTATCCCAACTTCTATGCATAAACATCCCTGACTTGCATGAAATTTCCTAATCTGACAGTTGGGAGAAAATATTTTGTTAAAGTTGGTCTGATAGTGTATAATCAATTCCGTTCCAGGTATGCTGACTTGAAGAACAACAGATTGACCAACTACACATTTAATTTTGACCAGATGCTTAATGATAAGGTATGTTTCATTTTCCAACTTTTAAAGTGTTATCCTCACAAAAAACTATGAAGCCAAAATTGTGTGAGAATATGATTCTTGTATTCCTTTTGGCCTTCCATATAACCTTTTTTGTTCTATTCCCCATCTTCTATTGTCTTTTATTCTTTTTTCTTGTAGTTATTGCCATATTGCTCCGACTATGCAAATGTGATACCTTCAAAAATATGTTAACAGGGAAATACTGCAGTCTATTTACTATATGCGCATGCTAGGATCTGTTCAATCATAAGGAAATCTGGCAAGGACATTGATGACTTGAAGAAAGTGAGTTTTCATAGACTCTGAAGCCGCATCTGTCACTTAAGACTGTACCTGCATTACTCATTTTCTTGAAAACTTTATGGTTGCTTGTTAAACTCGGTATATTTTAACACATTAGGACCTACACTAGTGTTTGTAGTATGTAATACTTGATACACTTGACCGATCCAACTGCTAGTCATAATAGCCTCCATGTTTTGATGTTGGAAAAAACTTCACTAAGGTCATAAAACTTTTGAATGCTTGAGACATGTCTTATCTCTGGTAATCTCCATTTGAATAACTCTCCAGAAGTTACTATTTTAAAAGTGGTTGATTCTTTTCCCTCTTTTTATGTTCTAATTCCATTTATAGACTGGAGAATTAGTGTTGGGTCACCCTGATGAGCGTGTACTAGGGCTTCATTTGCTACAGTTTGCTGAGGTATGCCAGCCAAGTTTCCCTTACTTTGCTTCTTTATGTTGGCTTGTTTTTCTGATAATGGATATATCTGTCCTAACTTTGCAGACTGTTGAGGAGGCATGCAACAATCTACTTCCTAATGTGCTGTGCGAATACCTGTATAACTTATCAGAAAACTTCACCAAGTTTTACTCCAATTGTCAGGTATGCCGAGTAATGATCAGATGCGATTATAATAATGATTAGACATACAAGTTAGCGTGGAAAGCCACAAACTGAAATAATATCTATGATTGGGTGTAAAGAGCAAACTAGTGCATTTGTTATTAATTTAACCAGAAAGCAATTTCATAACTTTGTTAACAGGTTGTTGGTTCAGCAGAGGAAACAAGTAGACTCTTGCTATGTGAAGCAACAGCAGTGGTCATGAGAAAATGTTTTTTCCTTCTTGGCATTGTACCTGTTTACAAGATATGACCACATTAGTTATGTTGCTTTACGCACTTGCATTTATAAATTGTATGCAATGCTTTGATAAATTTTGAGATTGAATTGAAAACGTAGAAACTTAAGTTTACCGAGTAATGACGGGTCATTAGCATAGGTCATTTAGTTAGTAAGAGAAAGGCTCTCTCTGCAACTACACCTGCCTTCCATGGTATCCCGAGGTCAATTCCTTGATCTTGAGAATTTAGTAAAGAAGCCCTGCCAGTGCCCACCACTTGTATCTGTTCTCAAATTTGTCATGCAGTCATCTGCAGAAATATTTACCCATGCTAGTAAAATATAGCATGAAGTTCTTCAAATGACAGAAACGGAACCTTTTTTAGAAGGGAAGGTGAAAGAGTTTAGTAACTCTGCTAAAGTAGAGTAAGTTAATCGTAGCTCTAATTTCCTGTCACAGTTTTCGAAGTATTTTCAATCACATCTAACTTCGGCCCTAGACCTTTCGATGTCATACTGAAAAAAAGACTGTCATTCTGAAAAATAAGCATTATTATAGAAAGTTCTCCTGTAAAAAAGTCCCGCGAATTTCATATTTCTCGTGAAAGAAATTATAAACTCTTCAGAGGAAAGAAACTGTCATCAATATTTTCATATTGAACATTATGTTTACAAGTTGTGTGGCAGTGGCAAGTCGAGAGATTATGTTCAAGCAAATATGCCTACCTGACAAAATGGAAATATTGAAGATTTCATTGAAGAATAATCTAGCGAGGATGAAGAGACGCAATTTGTTCTTCCACTTAACTCTTTCCTCAATTTTTTATGATATTGAAGATGACATGTTATACATGGTACAACAAAAATGTTTGAAGGTAGACTCCAAGCTTTTCACTGTTCCCGGAATACACTAAAAATTAGGAATTTATAGGTGATTAAAATTAAGTGTCTGTTTAGTTAAGCTTTTGAAAAGTAAATAAATACTTTTTTCATTGAAAAAGTTAGTATTTTTAATAAAAATAACTTTT
>JANITW010000008.1:3789773-3802280 GCA_027564335.1 Erythroxylum williamsii | reverse complement strand
CATTGAAGAATAATCTAGCGAGGATGAAAAGACGCAATTTGCTCTTCCGCTTAACTCTTTCCTCAATTTTTGATGATATTGAAGATGACATGTTATACATGGTATAACAAAAATGTTTGAAGGTAGACTCCAAGCTTTTTACTGTTCTTCCATTACACTAAAAATTAGAAATTTACACGTGATTAAAATTAAGTGCCTATTTAGTTAAGTTTTTGAAAGGTAAATAAGTACTTTTTTTACAGTAAAAATTAGTATTTTTAATAAAAATAATTTTTTTAGATGTTAGATTACAATTTTTTAAGAAGGTCAAATTTAGAGCTTTTCAAAATAATTCTTTATTTTGACATTTTCGATTAGACTTTGCGTTTATAATTTCTTATGTTTAAACTCGTTTTCATTGATTTAGTGGTGATAAAAACATATTGAACTCATAATATAATAAAAAAGATATCTATTTTATATTAGATGGATATTTTTTATATTTATTTAATAATTACTAAAGAAATTTATTAAAAAGTTATCTATCTTTATAAGTTATTTTTATCGATGACATACACGAATGTGAAAATTAAGAACATAAAGTTACTTTTAAAAACAAAATTACATATTCAAATCACAAAAATAAGAAGAAAAAGTGGCATACAATACAACCTTCTCAAAACCCCAGTGAAGCGATTAGGTTGTGTGCAATGAGTAGTTGACATTGAATTTATATATCATAAAACACTAAATAAAAGTATGTAACAATTTCCAACTTTCTTCCGTAATACTTTCTTCTGTGTTTTTATTTTTCTTATAATTTAAATTCTCAAGATCTCAACAGGATTGACCTTTTTGACATTGCAATAGTTGCACGATATCCATCTTCTTCTCCAGAACGTGAGTTCTTGGAGCAAATACTTGGTTCTTGTGGAGCATGGTTTTTTAGTGCAAGTAATCACAGTCGTTGATCAGATTTCATCTCCAACACACCTTTCATTGCCGTTACTTCACTTCTAGTGCAATCGATACTTTCCTCAACGAGTAATTGGGACTTATAGAACTTTCTGAAGAGTCGCTATATTCATATGGATTTGGATTTTATACTGTCAAAGAATGACCATGAGGTTGTGAAACGAAGATGGTACTCAAGTTTATTCTATAAAAGAAGGGATGTGTAGAAAAATCAGTAGGGAAGGGACAGCACCAAGTTGGAAAAACTGGAAAAAAAAAAAACCTATTGTTCGTTGTTTTTTCATTCACTATACGTTAGGAAGATTTCTGTCATCTTAATTACATTACTAACACCGAGTTTTGATATGAGAGTACAGTACTCGCTGGATATGGTTTCTATAGGCTGTGTCTCTAATTAGACCACTTCACAAATTACAGCATTAAACCTTGCAAATTCTCAGGAATTACCTCCTAAAGAAGAATAGAAAAAAGACCCTCTTGAAGCTCTTTTGGTTATGGCAGGTCTGGGGCTGAATGACTTATTGGGTCCATCCCAACCTCCGGCATAGCTTTTACAAGACTTCATTTTGGGCGTATGAAGGATCACTTTCTTCGCAAGATCTTCAACGCTCTTCACACTTGCCAGAGATGTGTAAGACTGTGACTTCCCTTGATAAAACTTGGAAAGACCTCTCCTGGATATCACGCAACACAAATTGTTAGTCCGCATTCTTAACAAGCTCTCGATTCAGTTTATATCAACAGAAAGTAAGAGCCAGAACGTCAGTTACTTTGCAGGGAGTTGGCTCATGAGCTTGGACAAATCATAGAGAGGCCCATTTGCATACGTTGAGGATGATGACGAGGAGGAAGAGGTTGGAGATGATGCATCTTCAACTAAATCCGACGAACATGAAGATGCAGATGAGGATTCAATCGATGTAGACTCATAAACATCGCTCCCACCACCTTCTAGTGCTACCCATTTGTTCTCCTGAGATCCTGAAGCACTTATTGTCTTCTTACTAACATCCAAGATCAAAAACTCATCACCTGCAGAGACGCTACTCATCTTCGCTATTGCAAGAGGAGAAAGTGGATGAAAAAGAGGAATATTAGGAATAAAATGACCTTTTTCTTGATAGTTGGACAAGTTTGTTTTCTTGTTGGAGGAAGCAGATACATATGCAATGCAATTTACACATTCCTCTACAGGATGAGGAGCAAGCAACGCTTTATAGCAGGAAACGTTAATACAAATTGTTAGGTTTTGTTTAATAAATGTCGCTTTCTCAGCGTTTCTTTATCCAGTTATTGGTCACATCATCGTTTTCCTAGCCACCTATTTTTAATACCTTTCTAACGTTACTAGAAAGCAAAGAGGATAAGACCTAAAATGTTGAGAGCATCCCAATCTAGCTGAGTCACCATCCTTTGTTACGGGGAAGAGAAACCTAGCAGTCACTGTCTTCCAACACCCTTTGCCTCGTAAAGCAACGACATGTTTTACATGTTCTAATGTTTCTTGGCATTCACACATTTGTAATAGTGTTGAAGTTCTAGCTAAGATAGAATCTCTAATCTTATTGATAAGTTATGAGAACAATCTTTTGATGGACGTGGACCATTTTACGCCAATCCTTGCGTGCTTTACTTTAGTAATATCATATGGTTAAATTCTATCTTGTCTTCGTGTCAACGTCAGTCAAGATTTTTTTTGTCTAATATTATAATATTTTATTATATTTAATAAATCTCAGTTATTTATTTATGTGAATTTCGTATAGATTCTGCAAAGTAAATAACTAAAATTTTATAAGACAAAATAAGACAAGGTAATATCGAACAGAAGAATTCCACTACTTGCTTTTGTGCATATTTCACCCTTTTAACTCTACATATAAACAAATCTCTATAATAGGCTATCTTAGTATTTAAGTAATTAATAGAATTTATTAGTATATTAAAGAACATGATGAGGTTGCTGAAAAGTCATGGGGATGTTTTAGAAAGATTAAGTTGTGTAAGAGGATAAGAAAGTGGAGTAGGAAGGAGAAGGGTGCTAGTAGTAGATAAGGGTAGTGATGGGCCATGAAACTGCCACCACATTCTTCGAGTCATAAGGTAAGGTAGGCCATTTAGCTGTTTCTCAACGTCAATATTTAGATGGTTCTTATCCACTGACCAGCCCACCTTTTCTCTCAGATGCCCACGGGATGTTTTCCCGCCATTCATTTTTTAACGCATAAATTCTGGAATTTTCATCAGGGTTTCATTAGTTATCTTGATGGCATTCTCTTTTTCGAAAAGTTGAGATTTTGAATTAAGAAATTACGAGCCACTTAAAAAATTATTTAATTATACTTCAGATTTATTAGTTTGAATTTTTTTACTTAAATTCGAATCTTGTATATAATTTACAAATTATGTTTCTTTAATAATCTATTTAACGTATATATATTATTATTATTATATACACTTAATGATTTTTTAATATTTATTCAAAAAAATTTGTTGCAATTATCGTTATTATAGAGGCTATGACATGAGAACTAAATGAATAAAAATCTACAAAATGCGAGTCTAGCTTATGATTCATTATCCTTAGTATTAGCCCCTTAAATTTAACATTACAAGAAAAGTAGCAATTAATGACAGAAAATTACCAATATAAAACAAATCGTTGCAAATTACTGATGAAAACATAATTTACATCGATAAAATTGTCGAGAAAAATCTCGTTTAGCAGTGGTACTAATATATGTCACTAAAATTTGGAAAAAAATTATCTCGGTAAATTTTGCGACAATATAAGAAGTTCGTTTGTAAATAATGCGGGAATTGTTGGCGGAATTAGCAAAAGGTTGAGTATACTGACGGCAAATTATCGACGAAAAATATATTGTTGCAAATTACCGATGAAAAATCCATTTCCGTCGGTAAAATTGACTAAATTTTTTTTGTTTAGTGACGGTATAAGATTCTCGTCGGTAAAGAATTTAGCGACAGTATAAGATATTCGTCGGTAAAAATGCGAGAATTATTGGCGGAATAAAAAAATAGCGACGGTATAAGATATCCGTCGATAAAAATGCGAGAATTATTAGCGAAATAAAAAATTTTTGAGTTCACCTATGAAAATTTCTACTGGTAAATTCTTTTAAAATTTAAACTCACACGACATTTCCCCCCACCTGTGTCTTCTCTTCCTTCTTCCTGCGTCTCCTCTTCAATTTTCTTCTCTTCAGTTTCTCTGTTGTGGATTCTTTTTCTACTCATCGGCATTGTCCTCTCTGGCCATTGTAACCGTCTTCTTCGATGGAGGTATTTTTGCAACTACTATCATATGTTTTTTCTTTAGTGGAGAAAAGTTTGTTGCTTTTCTCCTCTCCTCTACTTGTTTATTCATCAAACTTAATAACATGGTCGATCACGGCAATGATTGTTTCATGTTGATTTTATTAATTTTTGTTCCTAGAAGAAGTTGGATGATGTTGAGGATTCCCAGTTGAGATTAATCTCCTTTCCTCAGTAAGCCAACAATTTATTCTTTAATATGATTCTTAAAAAATTGTTGGAATTAAAGAGTTGTTTAAATGATTGGAAACTTGTCGTCGTGCTAATTGTTTAATTTAGTTTTCGGTAGTAAAATGTCCTGTAAACGCATGTCGTTGCTTGATTATGTTTCGCAAAGAGAACCCAAGAGTCGAAGTGGATGCTTCAAAATTGATGTTGTTGAAATGAAGATCTCTGAAATTTATCGACGATAATACCGACGATTTTTATACCGTCTGGAAATTTACCCACGAGCATATTTCCGATACCTTTTTTCATTAGTAAATTATGTCGCTAAATAAGCTTACCGACGAAATGTGTCCAAATTTTGTCAGTAATTTCCGTCACTAAACTCCATTTTTTTGTAGTGTAAGTTGTCAAATCGTGCAAGTGTTAGTAAGTTTTGGTTGATACTAGCACTCAAATTGACGAAGAAAGATAAAGATCTATGAGTGAGTGAATAAAATGGGCATTGTTGATGATGACTTGAGAGTAGGTAGGTACAACAATAGTATATATTGACAAAAATCTTCAATGAGATATAATATTTAAATGTTATAATAGAAAATTAAAGGCATAACAAAGTCATGCTAAGTTTGAGAGTGCGAAAAGATACTTAATTTCAACAAAGAGGTCCAAAAGGTATGCAAACGTGCTAAGTTTATTATACATTAATTCCAATTGATGTTAACTTAGGTCATGGAGTAATATGATTGCACTATAGAGTGCTTAGATGGACCGTACACAACAATAAGTCGAGATGACTAAACTAAAAGGCTCATTAAGACACTTAATTTGGAGGTGTGATGATGCTTTAACACATGGCAAGAACATGCAAGTAATGGCATAAGAAAGTGGGAGGACTTCTTACAGTTGTGGGAAAGTAGACCGGATGACGTGGTAACAAATATGTTTCTTTTAAACACTTATCACATGGGTAAAGGTGGTAAATAATTGTGCACTAACTTAGTGAAATTAATGGAATAAGTGGCATCTCCCTGCTAACTTGGTGGGTTACTCGAGAAAGTAGATGGTTTTAACTTACTTGATTCCTAAGTTTTTGTGAGTCGATATAAAGGCATCACTTATTGTTCATTTGTGTGGAGTAACTTGGTATATTCAATCACTGTTAAAGAGTTAAGAGTTGAGAGCTTTGAGAGAAAGTTCTTTGTAAGAACTTTAAGTATAAAGTTCTTTTGGGCGGTGTTACTGTAAAGTCCTTCAAGATGGAAAAGACTCAAGTTCCTTTTGTATTGATTATTATGAATAGATTAATAAAAGGTTAGTTTTGTCGTATCTCTCTTATTTGGTCATTTGATTATTTGTCCAAAATATTTGTGTGATTTAGAGTGTGAGTGAAACACTTGAACATGAGTGGCCTAAGACATTAAAAAATAAACAAAATTATTGGTAGACAATCACAAAGGAAAAGATGAGCTTTGTGACGTAAGTTTAATTATCATACAAGGACTTTGGTAAAATCTCTAATTTTGTTATGTTCAAAAAATTCATGTGACAACTAATATCAGAGCTTGTTAAGGAAGAGAACTAGTATTAGAGTTTGATGAGGAGTTTTTTCCATTGATAGTGTACAATGGTTGGTGAAAGTAATCTTATAGATAAAGTTTCTCGATTCAAGGTGATTATTGGTCCTTTACCCCCAAGGGATGTGGGTGTGGTTTCTTTCTTGAATTATTTGAAGCTTTGGCGATTGAACTTCAAGATTCAGAGAGAGGACTCAAGGATCATTTTCAAGTTCGTGAAGAGATAAGTTACGACGTATTGGTACTAAAATGTGCTACTTCTAAGTACGAATCACTAGTTCGATTGGAGATCACTTTGGTGAAGATGCGTGATCTCCATCTTTTTGATGTCAAATAGAATGCTATGTAGATTGAACATTTCTTATGAGATATGGAACAAGAATTTGCAACTGCACTCAAATATTAATCATGACTATATACAAGGTGCACGATGTTGAGTTGTGGTGGAGGATACAGACTTTTAATGACATCAGTGCAGGTTGATTTCTCATTGACACTTAAGAGAAAATGAAGAGTTACATATGAATTAGTGTATCTCCTTCGAACCAGCAACAAGTACAAGAATAAATTAGGAAACAAAATCGCTCAGATGAAGGTAAGAAGAAGTATGTGAAGCTTTTTAATGTAAACCAAAGAAATAAACAAACATAGTATTGTTTATTTCATTTATAAAGGAGTCGCACTTTACTTGAGAATGCTCAAAATAAAACGTGAGTAAGAAGCAAATAAATTTCATGATCATGAAATGTCAAAGAAAAGGAGGTGAAGACTAAAGGAAAGAAGTATGTCTCAATAATTATATTATATTAGGTGCAGGTGACCTTGTGAAAGGGTATCTATACAAAAGCAAAGGCAAACTCGTTGGAGAGAAAAATGGTATCTATGTTAGAGATATACTAATGAATAAGGAATCTTCGAAGAAACTACTTTTAGAAGAGTGCTCACAAATTATTTCAATGAGGGTGTTTAGTTCTTATGGTAATGGTAGTTTTTTCGACCTTTAAGTCTAAGTTGCAGAATGATGCAAATATTGGCAAACTTTAACCTATACTTGAAACTCGAATTAATGAAACAAGGCCAAGACTTGTGAGTAGGTGAGGCAAAATAGGCATTATTGAGGCTAAAAAATAAAGCAAACAATTAAGTCATGCTAATTTTGAGAGTACGACAAGGCACTTAACTTTAACGAGGAGATTGAAAGAAATGTAAACATGCAAAATTTATTATACATTTACTCATAATGTTCCTAATTTAGTTCGTAAAGCAATATGATTGTATTATAAACGTACTTGGATGGACTATGCATGATGATAACTTACAATAACTGAACAAGAAGGCTCATCAAGGTACTTGATTATAAAGTGCAATGATACAATGATGTATGACAAGAACATGTAAGTATTGGACTAGAAAAGTGGGAACATTACCTTACCTAATAAAGTATGAACAGTTCTTCAAATAATGAGAAAGTAGATCATTGATGTGACAACTAATAGGTATCTTTCAAACACTTATCCCATGTACAAAAGTAGATTTACTGGCCTAAAGTGTAAGGACGGTAATAGGGCTCAAGCCCGACTCGACCCAACCCCTCACCATCTTGCTCGACTAGACTTGAAGTCAACGAATTAGGCTTGGGTTGACTGAGATTCGATTTGACCCTCAAGTTCAATTTTTTGGGCTAAGTCGAGCCTCGAATAGGGCTCAGACTTAAGTAGCCCAAACGTGATGGATAATGGCAGAATGACGTTGTTTTTGCTAAAAATGACGTTTTTCATTAGAAAATAAAACTTTGGTCTAGTCGGCTTGCCTCGGGCCCGATTGCCTGTCCTATTGTCAAGTGGATAACTCCACACTAATTTGCGAAATTAGTGGAAGAAGTGATATCTCTCTACTAACTTAGTGAATTAGTGGAAAAAGTAAATAGTTTTAGTTTTTTGGTTCCTAAATTCTTATAAGTCAATATAAAGTCATCACTTGTTATTCATCTTTGTTGCATTAGCTTAATACATTAAACTATTTATAAGAAAATTAACACTTTTGTGTGGAATTTCTTTATGAGAGGTTTGGGTTTATAGTTATTTGAGCTGTAAAGTTCTTCAAAACTTAAGTTTCAATTTTAATAATTATTCTTAACAGATTAATAAAAAGTTGACTTCGTCGTGTCTCTCTTATTTACCTATTTGATTGTTTGTCTGAAATACTTGTGTGATTGAGAGTGTGAGTGCAACACTTAAACACGAGCTTTGCGACTTAAATTGCTCTAATTCTATTGCATCCCAAATTGATATTTTGTAAGAAAATTGACATATTTTTATTGAAAAATGATAGAATTTTGTGGACTAATATAATAAACATAATTTTGTACAAACTCCGATTAATTAGATGTCAAGATAATTAGGCTTGTTAATTCTCTCTTTAACGTATCATTGGACATGTGTTCATGGGCTTGCTATGATGGTAGGCTTGACTCATATTTTGCAATGCACAGGAAGCCCTACTGTTAATCGACCTTAAATACAGTCGCCTCATTGAGAACTATATGTGTTTTTACTGATTAAGGTTTAAAATAGCAGTAGTCAATCATTTGCGTCTCTTTTACTTCGTTTAACAGAAAACATCAACTCATTCAATTATTCTACAATTTCTAGATATTTGTCCATATATTATTGAATATAGCATGTTGCAATCTTATAATTAATTAATTGTATTGATTAATTATAAAATTAATCTATAATTTCGTGTTAATTTTCCTTCAAAAAGTACTTTGTGACTAATTATTAGGCGATTATTCATACTTAATCTTATCATAAACAACAAAAAATAAAAATTTTAAAATAAAAATTTATTTATTTGATAACGTTGATCATGACTGGTCATATACTTGGGTACTTTATTACATGGGCTTGAGTGTTTTTTTTTTGAAGCTACATGGGCTTGAGTTAAAGACACAAATCTGCGATGTGATTTTATTAACTGGATAGGACAAATTTCGATCCAGCTGTTTCATGCCTGCCAGAATGTATGTTCGTATCAAAATAGCCGGTGAAACAACAAACAACCATGTACTTACATTCTTAAACTCGAACACTGGTAAGTAAAAAAGAATCATCATCTTTCAAAACACTTCACCATCACTTGATTTACATGCAGTTGCAAGGCGGCAAAACTGGGAAAAACGATCCTTTGCCTCCTCAAGTTCGGTCACCAGTATTTCCTGAGCTGGGATGTCCTAACTTTTTCAGTGCTCTTGAGCGCCAAAGGAAATATTTAATAATCTCGTCTATTCTTATCCTGTTGAAAATCTGTATCTTAATCGCTTCCAGCTGTTGAATGACGTGAACTACACCATGGTCCTTCCAATCAACTCCTCCACGGCCACCTCGCTGAAACAAGATAAGTGGATCAACAGAAGTGCTAATCATATGAATAATTTCATGTGTACCATAATTACTTACATCAAAACTCACGTCTTCAGTTCTACGACGTGATCTAAGAAAAAGACGGCTTAGATTCGGGAAGCGAAGTAGAAAGATAGCAATTGGATAGAACTGGAAATCTCTTGAAGGGCTCACGTAAACAATGACGTCTTCTGCATGATTGAATTTTCCAATTGCTAACTCTTCTCGGTCCTTGAGAGACTGGAATACAAGAAAGAACACCACAAAAGAAAGGACCATTTGATAGGAAATTAGGAAGATGATACGTCTCATTAATTAACATTAGAATTAGTGCTGTAGAAACATGGCTTTAGTTTCATTCTTTTTCATGTTATGAGAAGATGCCGCTTTAACAAATTACCTGCAGAAACAATTCGCCAGTGACCAAAAACCTTGCCCGACGCGCTGAACGAAGAACTGCTGCTACTCTTATATCAAGCAACTTCTTGTTCTGGCTCCTGCGGTAAGGATCTTCTTTCCAGTAAAGGAAAGCTGATTCCAGCTTGCTCAAATCTCCCAAGTCAACACGTATGTCTCCGTTTAATGACAGAGTAGAAAGTTGAGTAGCCAAAACAAATAAATGACTTTCATTGTCGTCGTAACTATTAAGACAAACAACCAATTTCTTTAGATTCTTAGCCTCAGGAACAAAAATTTGACAAAGAGAACCATCTCCAAAATTTTCAAGGAAAAGCTCTTCCAGAGAATTACTAATAAACATAAGGCTTTTTATTCCTCTAATGTTCACAAGTTTTAAACGACGTAAACTCGTGCAACTTCCGATCAAATGTCCAAAGTTTAAAATAGATTCTTCTAATAATGCTACTGAGTTCAATGACAAAACTTCAATAAAACCAAACCGGGTAGAGAGGCGCCGATACAAAGGATCAATTGAGATGCTTTCATGAACTTGTTGCGTTAATACACGGAGCTCCTTCCTCGGCTGAAAATTAATTCTGATATACTCGACACGACGTTTTATAGCTTCTTGTAGCCACTGAACAATGTATTCTAGTTCATTTCGAGAATTCCCTTCTTTGAAAACCCAAGATACTTCAAAACTTTTCACGTAAATTGTTCGGCGGAAATAACTTGTCAGAAATTCATGAAATAGTTCCCTTTCAGTCGGGTGATCTCCTATTTCTTGGGAATTGATGCTCAAGCGACGAACTGATTCGGTCAACCTTTTACAAGTTTTTGACAAACAACGAAACCGAGCAATCCCTTCTATATCAAGTCCCCAGAGAATCTCATGAATGATACCGTCCGGTAAACGAAGGATATTGCCAGGTCCAACTTGACGAGAAGGTGGCTCCAAAACCGATAGTCGCGTCGGTGGTGATGGTGACTCTTCAGTGTCACTTTCTTGATCAAGAAAGCGAAGGAAAGCAAAGTTGGAGTGCTCCATATTGAAAGCCTTGAAACTATTATGCACCGAAATCAAGAAAATAAGACGAGATCTTAATAGCAAGAATATATTTGAAGCTTAAAGAAACAAGTAGCAAACTTCAAGAAGTGAAGAAGATAGCGGAGTGGAAGAAATTTGCTGTAAAAGTGTATCATTCAAGGATTTATAATTGAACGTAAGTGTATGGTATTTATAGTCTTATCATTAATTATTTATGGTGATAATGATTAATATTATTAATTTACTTATTCATACTAATAAATAATTTATAATATATAAAAATAATTAAATAATTTATAATAATTATTAATCATAATAATTATAAAACTATTAAAATAATAATATCATTAGGACAATTCTTGGTAAGAGGGCATAAAGAGAGGATAAAAATTCAAGGTACATGGTGTTGTTTCATTTATGCTACCCTTGGTAATAAGGCATATAAAGATATCATAAATTCAAGATATATAACATTCTTAGACCATACAAATCGAGAAAGACTCTTCTTGCAATGACATTTAGGCTCACAAAATATTTTACCGATAAGTTTCAAGTAAGCTGAATTATGAATTTTTAGCCTATATACTAGTCAAGCAGTTTATAAAATATATACCTATAAGAGGGTAAAGATAAAAAAAGACTTATTGTAGCTTAGATTTCAAATATACTAATGGAGGCACAAACCTTTCTTATCTTTTACAATTCTCAAAACTTGCCTTTTAGAAATTTAAACTAACCAATCTTTCTCGTGTAACTTAAATCTCAAACAAGAACTATAGTCTAAGACTTTCTAATACACAAAATACTAGTAAAGATGTAAGTATAAAACATACTTATCTTTTTGTATAACTTATACTATATTATTGTGATATAACATTATTAGATTTCAAATAATAAGAGGATACACAATACCAAATATAAATTTCTTGATTAAAACCATAATTATTGTTGTGCGGAAACGTTAATAAATTTGGAGTAAAAATAAAACAGCAACAAAAAAACACCAAGATTTTTATACTGGTTTGGCAATACCTACGTCCAGTTTGGAGACGACTGAACATTTCACTATAACAATAAGAGCATAGAATAGTGTTTATCACTCAATTTTTAAGAGACCCAAAATAACCCAAGCTCCTACTAGAAAAGAAAAAACAAAAAAAATATAAATAAGTTTTTCTTTTCTCTCTCCCTCTCACAATTACTCTCTCTTTTTTCTCTCGAAAATTGTGCTCTTTCTCACTAGCATTCTTCTGCTTTCCTCTCACAATAGAAACGTTGTGCCCTCTTCATTGTTCTTCCTCCCATTTATAGAGAATCCAATGGGTGTGAACAATGGGTTTGAAAGCTAGCTGTACTGCTGAAATCTATCGGAAAAAGCCAAGCCACCATTGTTGAGCCACCATTGTTGATCACTGAAAGTAGCTTCAATTTTTGACTTTGCAAGCTTCCATTTCTGACTTTCTTTGAGCGAATATTCAACAATCTCCACCTTGGCTCAAATCCTCAAAGTGAAATTTTCAATAGTCGTCTCCCAATCCTCTACGGGGCACTCAACAAATTTTACAAATGCCAATCAAGTCTAAGCAATGCTTAAACTTGAGTAACGAAACTGGTTTTGTCAACATAT
>JANITW010000008.1:3746725-3761849 GCA_027564335.1 Erythroxylum williamsii | reverse complement strand
CCGTCCGCATGTAAGAGACTCCCATGCACACGTAAAGACTCAACCCTAGCATCCATCCCATATATAAGGTATAATTTCACTGTAACAAAGGTACGCACAATCATAAACCTAGCTCTCTCGTTTTCACAGTGATCCCACCTTCACCAAAAGACTGACTTGAGCGGAAAAATAAGAAAGCAGCTAAATCAATCAATCTTTTAATCAGAAATAATTGCAGGAAAGCTATAAACATTTGACTAACGTATTAGATGCCTCAAAAGAGGTAAAAGCTAGTGGAATCTTTTTCTCTTAATCATAATTTTTTTAAGTTAAATTTCGCAATCATAAATTAGATCTCCTTTATCTTTTGCTTTCAAAAAGATGCTTATGCCTAATTAATTGCCCTCAATCACTTGTTAATGCCCATCACTTTCCAAATTGAGTTAGTTTTAGTGCATATCCTTAGGGTTAGTGACATAATCCACAAGCTTTTGTCCAAATGAATTCTTTGGATCTTGAGATTTTGCTCTCTTTGTGATTAAAAACTCAATTATTTCAACCGATTTATTTGTAAAAAAATTTAACTTTTTAATTTTTTAGTTTGATTTTTAAATTTTCGGTTCAATTTATTTTAATAACGCTTATTGTTAAAAATCAATCAATTTATTGATTGATTAGTCAATTTTTATAAATTAATAGGTTCTTATAAATTTAAATAAATTAATTAATTTTAGTTTAACAATATTTTTTAATTAAACTTAAAACACTTTGATATATAAAAGTAATTTCTTTCAATTATATTTAAAATTTTTTAATCTTATTTAATTTTTAATCAATTTTGTTTTATCAATTTAGTTTATGCTTTGTGCTGCTCTGGTGAGCTTTGACTTTTACCTCTTTTTCTTAGTTACTCTTAATTGTATTTTAATATTTTTCTTTTTTTAAAAAATTTTATTATTGTTTTGGATCTTTAAGTTTTTGTAATCCGTATTGATAGCACTTAGTCAAGTATGTAATGAATATTACATACAATAATATACAGTGTAAAATAATAATAAATAAATAAATTTTTATTTAAAGCTTTTGAAAAAAGTTGAGACACAATCACAGACACAATTATAGACATTTTTCCTTGAGAGCCATCGCTTTCAAACCCAAGAGTTCATCCTTTCATTGAGATCCACAGCTGTTCTGCTTTCTCATTCTGTTTCCAATTTGTGATTATAATTACTTTTTTGTGGACCAAATGTTAAGATTGCATAGTTTAAAGATGGACCAAACGTTAAGTTTGTGGACCAAAGTAACCCGAGGGGTTGACGTAAGTGACACATATCTTCATCGCTTACTCAAGAGGTCGAGGGTTCGACTCTTAGAAATACAACAAACTCTTGAGACTAACAGTAGCCCTCTTTAATTTGAGATGTTCCCGTCGCAGAGAGATTAGTCTCCGGATTAATCCTTTTACGTAAAAAAAGATAGAAGTACTTAAGATATTTTATAGATTATGTGACACAGAACATGGAGCCAACTTAGAAAGCATGTCCTTGCCCATCTTAGCAAAAGATCGACACTTAAAGAGTGAATTGCTCTTGTTGATAACTGAGAGAACACCAGGAACAATCAATTTCGAAAATGTTCATTAGAACTTGATGCCATTTTCACCATGAAAAGGTGACCAAGAGAAGATGAAACTGGAGGAGTTCACATATAACATCAAGACATATGAAGGTTTAACTGCTAAAATACCAAACAGCCAATATCTAATCTTCATACAAAGGTTATTATCTGCAGCCCGAGGCTTTGGCTTTCTGCAGACAGCGTAAAAACTTGAAACCGGAAAACAAAAAGGCAGAAAAGAGGTGTAGTGAAAAGTAATGGCGGAATTCGCAAGAACAAGAAGAGATAAATAGTAGCTGTAGTTTTTATGAGAAGCTTAGGCCTACAGCCCCTGATCAGCGAGGTAATCGCCCAACCTCTCGACAACCATGTTGCACTGTCCAGGAGTGACTGGCTCATCATAAATGCCGAAAACAAGTGCTTGACCAGTCTTCTTTATGGTGACCCCACCAGATCCCTGCCATTACAAAACAAATCAAGCTTGTTACTGAATACATGGCAACGCCATGCCACACCGTATTCCATTCTGGTTTCAGGGTGGGTTTCTTTTCTCCTGATAAGTAAGCATAACTAATTATGTCCCTCACCTTCTTCCCACGAATTACAGCTCCAGGCTCACCCTGAATAACCATGTACTTTGTGCCCCCGAGGTGTAAGCCTGTCGGGGCAAGATGACCCGGTTCCTCAAAATCTTTCATAATGCCCGTCACCTCATCAGACTTCAACTGCTTATCATGATAATGTTTATGAATGAATTAATGGAAGCAATAAGATTAAACTTCAAGACGTTAGAAACTTCAATTGTTGTGGCCTGTGGGTTCATTCATCAACCAGTTTTTTAACAAATCCATTCAGATCGGTGCAATGAAAACTCGTAAATTCGGAAACTAAATTAACCTTGCCCTCGTGTAACCAATACACTGGCGTCCAAATGAAAAGAGAACAAAGAAAAACGAGAAATGACCTGAGGGAAAGAGGAACTCTGAGCCCAGACGCTGCCGTCAAGGCCAAGAATGGCGGCGGCGGTGAGATGGTGGCCTTGGCCTTCGATGTCGCACATCAAATGATCATCTACGTAAGCTTGCCAGGACATCTTGCTTTTTAATTTCCTTAAACGACAACAACAAACGACAAACAAAAACGCTTCTTCTTCTGCTGTTTTAAGATCTTTCTGGTTTGCTTTTGTCTCTCTGTTCGCTTGTTGCCTTGTAGTCTCACTTCCTGCTGCTTCTTTCTTCCTTCTACGTATATGAAAAAGAAGTGAAATCAGCTCTTGCTGTATTTGTATGTAATTAACGTGATCAAAGGGAAGCGAGAGAGAGGCGGTGTTAAGTACAGGTGAATAAATAGGTGGAGGAAGGAGCGAGGAGTGCGGGGAGAAGCTTTGAAACTCAAATATTTGGTTACTTTCTCTTTTATTGTTCATTGAATTAAGGAAACAAACAAACAAAAAAGGAAAGGAGGGGGTGTGGTGATTTGATGAGCTTTGTCCGGTTTGATCGGCAAAGTTTTTCCTTCACTTACTGACCTGACCTCCATTATTTCAGGCATCCTTTTGTTCCTGTTTCTGTTTCCCAGGAGTAGAGACTCTTCACGTGTCCTTCACACCACTCTATTCGCCTGCTTCACTAACTAATGCATATATAAACATAAATAACTGAAGCCATTTCCAATTACTTAGGTATACATGTTCATCAATTTTGTTAATAAAATTGGCATAAGATCACAGGTTCATGCAATCTTGCAAATTTAATGTACCATGTTTAATTTTTAGTGATAAAAGTTGCTAAAATTCTATGGTAATTCTGTTGAGACATCAAAATTTTGAATAATTTATATTAAAAAATCAATCCACAATGATGCTGTCGGGCTATGCAGCAATTCAACTACATTTTGAACAAATTCCATGAAAAAAAGAAAAAGTCGACTTCCTGAAGAATGAATGTCGTCAGTTTTAACCATCAGAGCCTCTACCCAAACCCCTTCTAAGGCCTAACATCGTTATGGCATGGTTAAATCTCGTGGTCAGAGACCCCAACTGAACTAGTGGAGAGGAGATTTAACTAATCATTCAGGCGGTATGATCTTCCACTGAATGCCACGCCAGTGTTCCTTTCAGGTTGGGCTTGGACGCGATTGTTTGTTGGGGCTGGAGCTCCTATTCTCCACCTGATAACCAATTTATGTCTGTTCTGATCAAGGAAATGCACTAGCAGGGAAGTATAAAGTAGACACATTAGACATAAAGAACATATTCATATTCGAGAAATAAGGTGATTATAACAATGGTTAAGGATACACCCATCTTGGAGTCTTTAAAAGGTTCCTTCCAGTTGCAAGTGGATGCAACACGGTCAAGAAGTAATACAGATGCCCTGCAATTATTCCTAAAAGGTCTGGCAAAATCGGTGAACCGAAAATAACATCCAATGCAAGCATAGCCCATGGTAGGTAAAATGCCTGGAAGGACAAGTAGGAGAAGAATAAACACATCAGATTCGAATGCTCATGTAAGAAACAAGTCCATTTGCAAAAACTCATGATGGACTACCATTCAGCATACCTTCAGAGTAACGAGGCCATATATGTTGATTTGGGAATTAGGAAATTCTCTACTCCAGACATAGACGAGCATGAACACAAGCGACACCCCCAAAAATGGGTTATAGAAAAAGGGGATGGCAGATAGTGCCTACATCAGGGAGACACTTTAGCTTCAGTTGCCTTCAGTGTTACTTTTAACACATATAATCAACAATTACCCGTTTGCAAAGCCTAAACCATATTTTATGCTTCACAAATTCACAGAAGTGGACTTGCAACAGTGAAAAAACATGGAAGGAAAAACAAAAACATTGATTCAAAATATATAATTCAAGCTTATACTTTCAAATAAAATGGGTCTGAAACAAATCTCTCAAGTTCATGTAAAAATGGGTCTCAATCATCAGCAAGAAAAGTAGACAATAGCCACAAACCAGTAGCGTCAACGCTCCAAATATCATCATCCATAAGAAATCTGCTGTACGCCTATCAAATGGTCCCCTCTCCAGTTGAACTCCATATCTTGCTCTGTACAACCAAAGCAATTAACCATGAAAATATAAACGCTCAGAATCTGAAAATTCCTGTAACACCCTGCGACTGCAAGTTACCAGTAAAACAGGTAGGTCAGAAATAAATCAGATTATATTCATTCTTAGAACAAAACTTACATCATTAAGAGCCGAATTCCAAAATTGATAGAAAACTTCCCCAGGAAAAAGAAGTTTGTGATAAGCCTCCATATCTACAAAGAGAACCATATATAATCTGTATGAAGTTTGTGCAGTAGAGAATAGCTAAACAGAACAGAAAAGGTTTGGGCGTACAGAACTGATAACAAGGGAAACTGTGCAATGGTTGCATGAACACACAACACAAACATACAAAGCACAAACATATACGTATACACACAGAGAGAGGGGCAAGAAACACATTGGAGTCATTTTGGAGCACACTTCCATCTTCACAAATTGACTCTAATTCTTGAGAAAAGAATGCCCATCTCTCAAACAGTTAAACAAGGGATGACGCACAAAAGTTTATCTAAGAATCCTAGCGATCTTATTTGAAATGAATATGGACTCTAAGAATACATTTGTGGGTTCAGATCACCTGTTCCCATTATCTTGTGCCTACTCTGTTCTATGAGCATCCATCCATCTAATTTCTTTGTGTTCGATTTATTAGATGGATGGATGCTCATAAAATAGAATAGGCATAAGATAAAGGGAACAAGTAATCTGTTCCCTACATTTATGACCAGTGAAGACCAACACCCATCATTATAAGGCAGACTGCCAGAGTGCCAGCACCAATAACAACAAACTCAAACACACTGGAACAACTTTAGAGACGAGGTTGGTCAGCTTTACAAACTAAGAGCCTGAGTTTGCTTTCATTAAAAATACATACAATCCTACGGCTTGGGCATTGGTCCTATGACATTAGAGCCACCAATAACACGCTACTTATGAAGTTAGGATGGGCACTGATCTTTAATCCTATGACATTATGGGTTCGAATCTTGTCTGATAAGTACCACTTTGACGTCTACAGCATCCCTACCGCTATTACCACCACTGGAGGCTCCATGGTCAAGAAAAGTATCAAAGCTATCTGGCCATACGTACTCAAAGGCATGCACTGGAGGATCTGCGACAAGTCCCAGGAGCGATTCTGGACAGACCCTTGGGTCGAGAACGTGCGCCCCCTTCTACCGCATGCCACTAATCCAATTCCACAATCAGATCTTGAGCTTCGGGTCCAACACTTCGCGGACAACACAGGTAATTAGCATTGGAATGCACTCCAAACCTTACGCTCCCCTCCTATCTGTTTGTCCATTGCGAGAACCTTATCCTCCAAGCCCTACCTAGGAACTGACAAGCTAATATGGGGCCCTTCGACTACTAAGCGATTCACCACTGCCTCATCTTATGCTATACTTATGGAACAATCAACTAATAATCCCAGCATCATTTGAAAGCCCATTTGGCATTGGCCCGGCCTCCAACGTATTCGGTCCTTCCTTTGGCTTCTTGCTCATGACTGCTTCCTCTCCAACCAGCAACGCGTTCATAAAAACCTTACCACAAACGCGGCCTATTATCACTGTCATTCAAACGAATCCTAGTTTCATGTGGTACGCGACTGCCCCAACGCGCGTCGCCTATGGTGCTCTTTTTCTCCCCACTCCATATCTCCTGACTTCTTCCACACCAGCACCTTTGACTGGCTCACCCTCAATCTTCAGAATCATGGGTTGGTCTCTGGGTTTGAGTGGTCAGTTATTTTTGGTACTGCGTGCTGGTTCTTTTGTTCATGGAGAAATTAAGCCCTTTTTGATACTCAATTCTCCTGGCCGAGTTCTCCTGTGACCTGCGTCCTAAACTACGTCCATCAGATAGACCAGGCCTCAGTCTGGCACCTTCGCGCCTGTCTTATTCCTCGCCCTCATTCCGAACTACTTATTGGGTGACATCTGTCTACCCAGGGCTGGGTTAAACTGAACACCGATGGCGCTTTTAACAGCATCAACTCTTCAACCACAGCTGGTGGGCTTATTCGAAATTGCTCGAGGGATTCGCTTGGAGGCTTTGCACATAAGATCGATCGGTGCTTCCCGGTCTCGGCGGAGCAATTGGGTCGTCCTTCCGCGGAACACATACAGAGAGAGAAATCGATGCGCGAATTGGCTTGCCAACCTTGTGGTTCATCTGGATCTCGGGATCACCACTTTTGTTAATACACCCTCAGGGTGTGAAATTATCCTACTAGAGGATATGGCGGGAGGTTCACACCCCTCGGCGGATATGTAATTTGTTTCTTTCCCTTGTTAAAAAAAATACATACAATCCCAGCAATCTCTATTTGTTATTCTCTTACCAAGCACACATGAATAGAGAAAAAATTATGAGTCTAAAAAGTTGCCAATATTACGTCAAGAACAATAAATAGATATAACCTCACCCCAATTAACAGTCTTACGAAGCAAGCAGAATCTACAATTCGACAAGTTATCAACAACATTGAAACACGGTTGCTAATAGCAAGAAAAGTCCATCTCTATACACAAAATTCTCCACAGAACGCAAGTACATTACCAATAACGAACAATAAAATACTTCAACTGCAAAACAGATAGATCCAGGAACATTGAACCCAAACCTGAAAATGAGAGAAAGCAAGTTTGTAGCTGAGGGCGATAAGTTGCCAATCAATAATTCCAAGTTGATATGCGGTAGTGAAAGCCAGGCACAAGGTCCCATAAGCCTTGCTTATAGGTGGCAGAGATTGGTAAAATCTGACAATTAATTCAACAACAGAACTTTAAAAATCAAAAAGCTTAACACAAGCCCTTGTGCTAAAGTTAGTAGATAAGGTTCAAGACATTTTCCAAACATAAACATAAGAAATATAAACGAATCTGGGAAGATGGGTTCGAGGGTTACTTACTCAGCCGGAGAAGACATGGTGACAGAAACACAAACACAGAGACCCGAACTTTAGTGAAGCTACAATCGCTGGTTGTGTTGAAAACGATGGATGTCTTCGAAATTCCAATTTAAGTCTCTTTTTTCACGTTTTAATGGAAAGGAATCGGGTAAACGGCTGGTCGCATCTGGAAGTTTCCTGCTCGGTTGTTATTTGCAGTGGTGTTGGGACTTCTCTGACTTGGAAAAGGGGTGAAGTAATTGGGCTTAAGAGCCCTTTACTTTTTGGATTTATTTTAAAACTCTGGTGTTGAGATGGATCAAACTGACAGGTCCACAAGATTGTTGAGTGAGCTCATTGTTTGGATTTGAATCCAAATTATAACCATATAAACTTGCTAGTAATTAACTCTTTTATTAACCTTTTTATTAATTATCTTTTACACACTAACAAAAGCTTTAGCCTTTGGGGTAGGTTTTTTTTTATAACGCAGTTTTTCGGTTTTCTTTTTTTTTTTCCATTATTATTCTTCTACCTCTTTCTATGTTTATCTTTTTCTCTTTTCCAACAGGTCATTTAAAAATAACCTCTCTATTAGTTAGGAATTAAGGCTACGGGCTACTAAGCCTTCTCAAGAGGGATGACAATAGGTTGGTCTTGCTAATTTTTAAAATAATTTTTTAAAATTAAAAATGTAAAATAACTTCTTTTTTTAATTAAGTATAAACTTGAGTTGCCTAGGCCTATGCTTACTTGAGTAACTTTTCTAAACAAAATGACATCGTTTTGTTTAGAAAAATTGGACATCGAATTGATCCAAGCTTAATTTTGCCTATAGGTTGAACCATTAAAAACACTTGAATTTAGGTTCATGAGTCAGTTCATTGCCATCTTTGCTCTCCAAATTTTTCGTATTAGTGAGATTCTTATTGGATATTGTTGCTGTTTTCTGTTGTTATTTTTTTAATAAATATTTTTTTTATTTTTAATGACAATACTGTTATATTTTTATTATTAATAGTAATTATATATCAGATAAAACTTTATCTCAATTAAATAAACTTATTTTAATCTATTATATAATATTTATTAGAAATTTCCTAATTATAATTTTTAAAAATTCATTTAACAAAATTTTATTTTATGATTATTTATTGTCAAAGTCTTTGGAAATTGATGATAGGATAATAGATTTTTTATATAAAAAATTTTAAATTGTTATTTTTGAGTTTTTATTAAAACTCCTCTAAACAAGTAATAATATAATATTAGTGTAGTCTGAGCAAATTATTTCATTAATTAATTTAAAATAAAAATTTTAACTCAAGTAATTTTATAGGAAATAAATTTACATTTTAAGGTGAAGTTTCCAAAAAAATTGGACAGATTCAAATCCTAGCGAATCTTCCATACTAGTTGAGCAACTTCTTAAAGCAAAAGTTGTATTTCTCCGGATTGAAACCTGTGAATTCTGAAAAGATTGGGGAAGGATCGGAGAAAATATCGAAATGTTCTGTCTAACTTGCAATGAAGGGACGGCCATGAAAAGGCCACGGCGTGCATGGAGGTGGTCCTAAATCAGCAATCATAATCCAGGTTTTTTAACAGCTCATAATCTTTGTTTGCTTGCACTAAAAATCAGTGCCAAGTTTGTGGATCATTATTAGAGGCATAATTAGCCAAGCGGGTTCCACTTGTTACGTAGAGAGATCACCAAATACTCAATCATCAGATCCAAGACCATGATTTGCCTGGTTCGTTCTGATCTCAGGCTGAGCTAATGCCCCCGTTTCTTACCTAGGATGCTTACAGGTGAAGGTATTGATGAGTCTTAGACTGCCAACAAAGGCATGTGAATTGCCCGATGTCTCTTGTCCTAAAAGGTAGAATCGCTTACCTCAAGCGCCCTCACACTTTAGCATGATAGATTAATGAGAAAATAAATTACGGTCTGATTTCAACCAGCTTCTCAACAAGATAGCCCACTCTTTCGATGTCTCTGTATCTATGGGTCCGTAACCATTTCATTTTTAGGAAGACAAAAGAT
Source organism: Erythroxylum williamsii (assembly GCA_027564335.1). NCBI lineage: Eukaryota > Viridiplantae > Streptophyta > Magnoliopsida > Malpighiales > Erythroxylaceae > Erythroxylum > Erythroxylum williamsii. The sequence goes on along the minus strand of JANITW010000008.1, from coordinate 3,752,227 downwards.
CATAACATTAGATTTCTATGCATGATCCTGCCTTGGAACGAATCAAAAAGTAGAACAGTTTGGAATTTTCCCACCTCACTGAGAATGTCCAAAAGCACTTGGAAGAGAATAGTCAAAGAAGAGCCAATTCATCATTAATATTATTGTCCTAAACAGACAGTGAGATAACGAGAACTACTGTTCGTTTGCCTTTCCTTATGTGCCCCCCTTGCATAATCCTTTCCAGCAACGCCTTAACCCCACCAAAAGACCTGCAAGTAGGGCTGTAGCATCCTAACATGTTTTGTAGGAAAAAACTGACCTGTCATACACGAATTGGCCCATGAGTCTAATGAAGTAAAGTATAGCCAATGATCAGCGGCTACGGAGGAGTTGCAGGTTACTGCTTAAGGAGCTTATCAAGTCTTATCCATCGACTTTTTCCTTTTCTTCTTCTTCTAGCCATTCATGTTCTTTAATAGACAATCACTCTTATTTACCTGCCGTGAAAGTGGTACTAAAGGCGTAACTTTTTGTGGGTATGGTAGCTTGGAAGTGAAACAAACATGATGGTTTTGAACCGGACATGGTTACAGCTACACGCTTGTGCCCCACGATCCTGTCAAAAGATTTTAAAGTGTAAGGGGACCGACTTCATTGTATGATCTCCACTTCAGTCTTCCTCTTCTTCGTCTCTTTTATCTCGATAGACAGTAAAAGCCTAAAAGGTCGACGAGGGTTATTAAGACGATAATGGTCTAGAGAAGAAGCAAAAAGTTCCTTACCCTTTTTCCTTCTTTCATTTCTTTACATAAACCATTATTAAGAGCATGTAAAGCAAGCAAAAGGGAAGAGTCTAAATCATGCCATTTGACCTACTAACAATGTCAATCATGCTTATCGTGAGGAAAATTTTCGTCGGGAAAAAGAATAGTAAAGTTTGACTCACGAACCTTTATTATTAAATACGGTTTATCTACCTTAATATATATTTTTAAAGTAAATTATTAGAAATATTGTATTTTTTAACAATTTATTATTTATACCACAATTTTTATTGTATAATATTACATACCATAACTTACAAATAATATATTAATATATAACACTAATAACTATATAATTTAAGAATGTTGAAATTAATTTAATTATCATGTTCAGCACATTCTTTTAAAATGTATTATAAACTTTTAATTTTAAGACTTTCAATTATTACAATAGCATAAAAATAATTTTTTCACTATACTTCTTAAAATTTTTATCAAAATTGAATAAATTATTCTTGACACACCTACAAATTATTAAGTAAAAATTATAGATAAAGTTTTAAAAGTATAACAACATAACCAACATTTGTGAATTCTAATTAATATAAATGTGCATTTTTATAGGTGAAAATTTTTAATATTATAATTTTACTCAGGATATTCAAAATCATTCTCTGGTAACTATGTTACTATCTTTTCTTTATTTCCTTTTATACAATTAAGAAAAGTTCTTATGATAATGTGAATTGTAAAATTATATTTTTATATGATTAATTAAGTACTTACGAGAAGAGCATTTTATTTTAGATCAATGAGCTTTATCTTACGATTTTTTAATTTTAGTGAATAAATTTTCAATTGTTTATATAATAACCTGTTTTAGATGCGTCATCATAATCAACAATTAGTTAGGCACAAGATTTAGAAAGATTCGATAGTACGTAATTTTATTATAAATTTAAAAAGATTTGATAATGAGCAATTTTACTATATTAGAAGAAATGATGTTTTCGACTAGTATTTCTATAAAATAAATATTTTAAAGCTATAATTCACAAATTTTTAAAAACTATAGTACTTAAATTTTTTTAAAGATATACAAATTGAACCCAAAATATAATATTTAAAATTATTTAAAGAGTTTCTTTCAATCATATGTTATTATACATTTATTTTCTTTTTCAACCAAGGCCTCTTACATATGTGAATGTGAATCCTCTTTGTTACCACATATGTACATTAGCGAGCGAATCAATCAGCGCCGTCACAGGAACGGCGCCAAACAAAATGCCACGTTGGTATTACATTTATGTATATTAAGGATATTAAAATGCCGACCCAATCAAAACTCTAATAAGGACCATGTACAACGTGATGACAGCTTTCATCTAGCTGTATTAACGCCACCTTAGTGGGACCATCTCCTATCCCACGAGATTTTAACTTTTTATCACTAATTTATCGTCTCGTTGATACATCTTGGCTCTCGCAACAGTCTGCAAAACACGAATCACGAGAACCCGTGGTCATTACATCAGCTATTCCGGTCTTGTTTGTTTGTTTGGATAATATTATTCATAAAAAAGGAAAAGAGAGAAGATGGTCCCCACTAATAAACAACGCAGAAACAGCTTATATCAGAAGTGGCCGATTCATGATACGTTTAAAATCCGGTTCAGCCGACATGGGTATTAGATGTTCTCGAAGCTGTAGCTCTCTCTAACCGGCGTACATTTCGAGCTCAGGTCTTTAGTTAATACTCCGAGGCATTACCAATAACAACAAGTGAGATCAGATTCCGAGAGAGAGGGAGAGAGAGAGGGGGAGAGAGATTTGGTACATGGATCCTTGTCCATTTGTTCGCTTGATCATCGAATCACTTGCTCTGAAACTGCCTTTGGCCACCAAACCCGCTGGCTCCGGCGTCCACCCCTCGACAACTCCATGTTTCTGCAAATTACGCATCAAAGGGTTCCCTTCTCAAACTGCCCTTTTGCCTCTATGTTCCAACAGTGGTGATTTTACTCCCGACTCTGCAACTTCCGCCACCGGTTTCCACCTCGACGCCACCCTCCTCCGTCGTCTCTCCAGCAAGCCCGTCACGCTCCATGTGTCTGTGTACACTGGGAGGATGGGAAGTACTTGCGGAGTCAGCGGTGGGAAGCTCCTCGGTCGGGTTCGGGTTAATGTTAATTTGCAGAACGCTGAGCCCAGGTCCGTGGTGTTTCAAAATGGGTGGTTAAAGCTTGGGAGCCAACAGGCTAAACCGACGGCTCGGTTACATCTCGTGGTACGATATGAACCGGACCCTCGTTTTGTGTTTCAGTTCGGTGGTGAACCGGAGTGTAGCCCGGTTGTCTTCCAGATTCAAGGGAATATACGACAACCCGTTTTCAGTTGCAAGTTTAGTGCACAGCGCAACTCAAGAACTAGGTAACAAACCTGTTTTTTTTTTTCCCCTCTCCTTTTGTTTTTACCGTTTTCCATGCTGGGGTCAACTTCAGTCTTCCATGCTGGGTTTGTTGATTCCGGGGCTCTAGCTATTTCAGTGCATGGATTATAGTATCCACTGTTGTTGGCTTGTCATTGTCGATTTTCTTTGATTGGCTCTATACTTTTCCTTTCGGATTTCAGTTACTAACTTTAATTTCCACTGTAAAATCAGGTCTCTGCCGTCGGATATCAATCGCAACAAAAGCAGAGGATGGGGGGGAACATTTTCCAGTGATAAAGAAAGAGCGGGAAGGGAACGGAAAGGATGGATGGTTATGATATATGACCTCTCAGGCTCTCCTGTTGCAGCTGCTTCCATGATCACCCCATTTGTCCCTTCACCAGGATGTGATCGCGTGTCTCGATCAAACCCTGGCTCATGGCTAATTCTTCGCCCTCATGGATCCTCTGTCAGCAGCTGGAAACCATGGGGCCGCCTGGAGGCATGGCGAGAGAGAAGCCCTATGGATGGCTTGGGCTACAGGTTCGACCTCGTTACCGACAATGGACTTAGTAATGGAATCCCCATTGCTGAAGGTACAATGAGTGTCAAGAGCGGTGGACAATTTTGCATAGATAGTAGGATAATGAGGGATACTGCGTTGAACTCGAGATCCCCAGTAAAGGGTTTCGTGATGGGTTCGACAGTGGAAGGTGAAGGCAAGGTCAGTAAACCTGTGGTGCAAATAGGGATGCAACATGTAACTTGCATGGCTGATGCAGCTTTGTTTGTGGCACTTTCAGCTGCCATTGATCTTAGTATGGATGCTTGCAGGCTTTTCTCGAGCAAACTGAGGAAGGAGCTTTGCCATTGCGAAGAAGACGCCTACTCTTAGAACCTGGCCGTCTGTTTCTGATCCTGCCATGACGACCAATTAGTTGTTGGTTTGAGCAATGCTGTTTTGTTTTGTTTTACTAATGCTGCTACTGATGGTTTTCCTATACACCTAATGATTTTTGTTCCTTTGCTGGGAGCGAGAGTGACATCTGATATTGGTTTGGAAGGCCTGTCTTGGCTGATTTTGGTAGTTGATTTCCACATTTTTTTGGTTCTTTCGTTGTTTTGATTGGTTTTGTACTTTTTCTTAACACATTATATATTACAGAGCTGCTTCTTGTAAGAAAAATGTTTTATGCATTAAACACAAAATTGTACAGTTGAGGGAAAAAGGATAGTGCTTCTTTGAAGTTTATATTGCTTTATCTTCTTTTTTTGTTTACCCACGAAGTATTTTAAGAGGGTCTTAATTGTGAAAAGGTGCCTTTAAATTATCCACTTTCAGGCTAATTTTTGCTTGTACCGGGTCAGTCCGTAAGTCCGTGAGGGATAAAGTATTGGCTGAATCACTCGTACTAATCTTATTGGTTTATTTTTCTTGTTAAATACATCAAATTTCAACTCCTATACTCAATTTTAAAATTATTAACATCTCCACTAGATTTTATCTTTGTAACACTCAATCCCCCGTCGTTTGTCTAAGAAGGTATTATTTTGTGTTACATGTGCCATGAAATTACAGTACACTCACACAACGACGTACTTCATGCGGCTATGTTATTGAATTTAGAATGACGCCACGTGAAGCTGAAAACTGGGGGAACTCATCGATCTCCTCACATGGATTGATCCGTATATATAATTGACAGTGGCAAAGGATAATTAGAGATATATAAAAAGTCCCGATAACATACACATGCTTACCTTAACTTTATCTATCTAATGCTTATCTTAATCGTATCTGACTATGATCCCCCTAAATCTGGTGTAGGATTTGGGAAAACTACAGCAAGATTGGTTCGTAGCTCACAATGAGATGCTCCCAAAAATGCCTTTGTGACTATATCTGTCGGCTACTCTGTTCTTGGTATATGTTGGATGGGAATATTGTAACACGTAGGATAGATCTTATTGTGTATTTAGGATTGTTCATGAAAGGGAGAAAATGAAGGAAATGTATGATTTCGGTTCTATTTAGGCTCTGTTTGTTTGGAGGGTTAGGGATGGAATGGAATGGAACGTAATACACTTCCATCGTTTGTTTGAATGTTTCATAATGGAATGGAATGGAATGAGATAGAAGAGGAGGGTTTCATGTTATGTTCCATTCCATCCTAAACAGTGAAAATAAGAAACCTCCGATTTGGGGGGTTTATGATGGAACGTAACATAATAAATACATACTACCTAATATACCCTTAATAATTCTTCTTAATATCAACTCTGACCAAATCATAATATTAATATATCAAATAGAATATAGTA
>JANITW010000008.1:3697414-3732617 GCA_027564335.1 Erythroxylum williamsii | reverse complement strand
TAGAGCCATTAAATTTATCAACCTCTAACCTTGTAGTAGCGATTGGATGTCTACTAGATGTAGGTGTCGACGATGACGATAACGACTCTCTCTTAACAGGCTTGTCTTTATCTCCAGCCATCTACTCGTTACTGTTCACAAATATGTACTGATACTATTCAGAGTACTGTAGCACTGGCACTGTTCACGGGGACTGTAGCACCGATACTATAGCACGACACTGTTCACTGGTACTATTCACCACCTGTACTGTTCAACGATACTGTTCGCTAGTACTGTTCACCGATACTGTTGACCGACACTGTTCATCGGCACTGTAGCTCCAATGTATTTTCACTGCTACAACACCCCAGTCAAAAAAACTAGAGCTATGATACCACTTGTTGTGCGGGAATGTTAAAAAATTCGGAGTGAAAATAAAACAACAATAAGAGCACCAAAATTTTTTATACTAGTTCGACAATGCCTACGTCCAGTTTGGAGACGACTGAGTATTTTATTATAATCAATGAGAGCAGACAATAGAGTCATCACTCAATTTTTTAAGAGAACCAAATTAACCCAAGCTCACACACTACTACTAGAAAAGAGAAAGAAAAAAAATATAAATAATTTTTTCTTTTCTCCATCCCTTTCACTATTCTCTCTTCTCCTTTTTTAGTAAATGTCTCTCTCACTCTAACAATTTCTTCTCTCTTCTCTCATCAGAAATTTTGCTCTCTTTGTGGTCTCTCTTCTTCTTCTTCATTTGCTTCCCTTTTATAGAGAACTTCGTGGATGCATGTCAAAATTTGCTGCACCAACCTCCAATCAAGCCACCATTGTTGAGTCAATAATCATCGAAAGCAGGCTGAGATTTCTAACATTTAAGAAGGTAAGATTTCTGACTTTGCAAGCTTCCATTTTTAACTTTCTTTTAAGACAATATTCAACACTGAAGCTGGATGACGAGACAAAAGAAGAGAAGAAGCATAAAGAAGAGAAGATGAAATCTTTCGAGAATCTGTGCAAGGTCATGAAAGACATTTTAGGAGACAAAGTTGAGAAGGTGGTGGTCTCTGACAGGATTGTCGATTCTCCATGCTGTTTGGTGACAGGAGAATATGGGTGGACGGCGAACATGGAGAGGATCATGAAGGCCCAGGTTCTAATGGACAACGTTATGAGCTTTTACAGGTCTTCCAAGAAGACAATGGAGATCAACCCAGACAATGGTATTATAGTGGAACTGAGGAAGGGAGCTGCGGCAGACAAGAACGACAAATCCGTCAAGGACATGATCCTGCTGCTCTTTGATATAGCTCTCTTGACCTCTGGTTTCAGTTTGGATGATCCCAACGCATTTGCCGCCAGAATTTACAGGATGTTGAAACTGGTTTGAGCATTATCCCTATTTAGCGTGGCGAGCTTTGACTAATAACAGCTTTCACAAGGCTGCCTATCAAACTTTTGTGTGGTTTCTTTCAAAATGAAAATTTCGGACGGTCTACAGTCTCCGCTCGGTGCTCTGTTTCGTGCAGGAGACTGATGCCTTAAGTTTAATACGAATAATTCAAGGATTGTTGAGTTTCGTTAGGAAACTGATGCCTTAAGTTATGATACGAATACGTTAAAGTTTTTGAGTTTCATTACAGAAATTGATGCCTTAAGTTACGATACGAATGAATAGTGGAGTGATCCAGTTGCAGGTTTCCTTATCTCATGTGAGTGAGTTCTGTAAATTAGTATCAGATCATGCTGAATTGATCAAATCTAGTATTTTCCTTTCTGACTTCTCTTTCTTTCTTCCGTTATCTGAAATATTCTACAAGCAATATAATATGCTCTAGGAAAGTTAACCTAACTTCACATTGCAATTGCAACAAAAATGCTGAAAAAAGAAGAAAAAGGAATCAAAGAAACAAATTCAGCCTGACCCGAATTGATGGAAAAAGATTGTAGATTTAATTAAGATTCGGAATAATCGTTTACCCGATTCAAATTGATGGATGAAGCTTTTAGATCCATTTCAGATTTGGGATAATCATCTTGCTTAATCCGAACCAATTCGAACTAATTGAAAATCACGTTATTTCATTCTCAAGTTTTGATTGAGAAAGAAGTTCTAATTTAGCACAAATTTATATTTCAATTCAGAAACAACTTTCCATCTTCAATACCTCAAGTCTCAACAGATGAAAACAGTTCTTAAATATCAAAGCTACTACATTTGGGAAAACGAAACCACAGAAAACACTTAAAGACATTCAAGCAAAGCCAGAAGAACTACTTTGAGCCCTCCCACCATATCCTCCACCACCTCTACCAAGGGCAGGCCTTCCACCAGTGCCCTGCAGGATTGCAAGGATGAAACCAACTAAGAATAGATAATGCAGACCAAAAGCAGTGTCAACTAAATGCATTCAGTCATTCCAACACGTAATGGATATCAAAGTCAAACTTAAACAAGGTAGCGTAACTGAAGGTTCTAAAACTATAAGCCTGAACTGCAACTTAATACCAGTATAACAGATGATGAATTTAATAGGATGGAATTGATTGCTACCACTATATTTTGATTGTGGAATGCTTTGTTTAAAGAGGATAAGGAAATGTTAGGAAATAAGAAACAAATCCCTTCTTTCCGAAAACTGCATGAAAGCAAAGATATTGCGTACTTCAGCCTATTTATACAAGCAGAAAACTGAGATATTTCTCAATCCACTGTATATAAAATAACCAAGTTGAGATTACCCTGAACGATGGCTGGAATCTGCAGGAGCGCCTCCCTTCTCACCGCCAAAATCACCTCCTCGAGGACCCCCACGATATCCTTCTCTGTCACCAAACCTGGGTTGATCACCTTCAAAGCGAGGTGGGCCTTTATACACAATGAGAAACAACATATTAATCACAATTTAAGCAACCGAGTGGCGCTTATAAAAGCTAGAGAAACAGGAGATTGCTGAACATCAATATATTACCTGGGCCGGTCACCTGGTAGACCTCCCATGGGTCGACCTGCAGGCTTTGCAGATTTCTTCAAAGTGGCAGGGACAATTTCTGAGGAAGATTGAGGTAAGTCCTCAGAAATTCAATTCCATCATTCGTAAGGTACCAGTAGTAATGCAACCAAGCAAATGTCTCATGAACGTACTCCTTGGACTTGAAGCTCTACATGAGCTTAGTCACCTGCAACCATGAAAATCAATGATTGAATGTGGAATATCAAGATTTACACAGAATATGTAAGTATTTTGATATTTTCACATTATCCTCGCAGCCTTTTGTTAAATTTTTTGGTTACAAACTTAAAATTCTTTATTTAAACTCAAATAATTAGATAAATTTTGTCCATTACCATAATACCATCTTGCATAATCGACCAAACTCTCCTATAATACCACCATTTTCAGACTAAACAGAAAAGAATTCTCCAAGCAATGGAGGTGTTTTGTCCAGGCAATTCGCTGTGTGTATCATGTTCAGGATAAAATATTGAATATATAAAGATTGGTTCTTGTTCTTTGACAGGTTTTCAGGATTATTTCAATCATATTCTTATCGGAATCAATTGCTTGGAAAGTAGCAAAAAGCCGATTTATCAGGAAAGAGGAGACTAAACTTTTCTGCAATAAGCTGTCGTAAACACAATGCACTTCTGACAAATTTTGGAAGTGTTGGTGATGAAAAAACATCCAACACCATGGTATTTCAATCAGCAATTACACATCTAAGCAAATACGCATCAGATGGTGAAGCACAGCTTATTGTAGCAGCAGGAAAATGGTTAACAACAGGGAGTGTCGGAGGACCATCAAAGGAAGATATGTCCAATATGGGCTTTGGAGCCAAGAAGAAACACAGGCCTAGGAGGATGAAGATATGTCCCTGTGACATAAATGAAATAAATAAGCAACTTCTAAAAATATCCCTCTCTTAAAGAAATCTTGTTATTTTTATTATTATTAAATATTGTTATAAATTTTCTACTTATTATTAAATTTATCAATTTTTTAATTATATTATTAAACTCATCATCATCATCATCATTATTATTATTATTAGTAGCAATAGCAGCAGTAGTAATAGTAATAGTAGTAGTAAGTTATTCTTATTCTTATTCTTATTAATTATTATTACTATTATTATTATTATTAATTATCATTATAAATTTTTTACTTATTATAATTCTTATTATTATTGATATTATTAATATTATTAATTTTATTATACGAAGTTAATTATCTTATTATTATTATTATTATTATTATTATAGATTTTGTACTTATTATTATTATTATTATTAATTATAGATTTTGTACTTATTATTATTCTTATTTTATTATTATGATTATTATGATTATTATTACTATTATTTCTATTACTGCTATTATTATTAATTATTGCTATTATTATTAAGTATTATTATAAATTTTGTGCTTATTACAGTTATTATTATACAAAATTAATTTTCATATTATTATTTTTATTATCATTATTATATATAATTAATTTTCTTATTATTATTATTGTGATTATTAAATTCCTTGTTATTATTAATTTTCTTCCTCTTTTGTTATTATTATTATTATTATTATTATTATTATTATTATTATTATACAAAATTAATTTCTTATTGTTATTATTGCTATTATTATTATTATTATTAACTTTTTTACTAATACAAATTATTTGTTTTAAAATAATCAATGAATTATATATTTCCAATCATATTATACTACAGGGGTACTTTAGTTATTAACACTATTTTTTATGTTCTGTGAACTGGAACTAAACACATTTTTGTCCTCAAGATGAGTATAATTTTATCTATTTTGTTTATCACAATTAAACACATCACTATTTCTAATTTTTATTCTATTTTGTCTCCAAATTTTTGTTTCGTTCTGTCTTAATATATAAATCATAGTAACTATACGTAACATAAGTTAATCAAACAGCCCACTAAAGTTGTGATGGACTGAGATAGAGAGCCCAACGATCACTTCATTGCCAGATTTTTTCTTGCCCAATCATGTTATAGTTGGAATTAATTGTTATTATAAAGTTGGGCAATAGATGTACAGTGAGAAAACAACTTGACATGCCTTGAAAGTTGCGTAGTAGGGATTTAACCATTGATTTTTTTCAAAGACACGAGAAAATAATACTCTTTAACTATAATGTAAGAAAAAAATGAATGTTTAAGAGAATAAGATAATAATTTATTTAGACTATATATATATAGGAATATTAAATATAATAAAATTATTTACTTCTTCAAAAAATGAATCTTTACATGTTATGTACAGCATATTAACATTAAAAAAAGATAAATATTAAAATAATACAAATTAAAGTAGCTATTTAAGATAAGATACTTTTAAGCATCACAACCTCTCAAAATTTTTTGCGATTAATTTTATTAAAAAGGCAAAATCTCGAATGATGATCATCTTCCAAATATGAAAATGTGTGGGCTTTAGTTATTTGGTCAGAAATGCCGGTTTGGTTCTATTTCAATTAACCTATTATTTTTTTCTTTTCTTAATTACAAAAAATTTTCAAAACTTGATTTTTTAATTTTTTAAAAATTAAATTGAAGTATTTCAAAGGTTCAATTAATATTATACTATTATAAAATTAGTTAAAGAATAAATAAAATTGAAGAATTTAGGGGGCGTTTGGTTTGAGGATTTCGGAATAAGGGAATGTGAGAATTTAAATTCCCATACTTGAATCAACTTGAATCAGTTTATGGAAGAGATCAAGCTACTGGGTTGAATGTTCAGGGATATGTGAATGCTGTTCGAAATATGGAAAATGATCAAAATACAGTAAGTGGTGGTGAGTATGCTGGTGAATATGATTTATTATCTGACGAAGAAAACAATGATGTGTGTTTGGATTCGCAAACAACTCCAACTTACACAAGCAACGCAAATGTGATAAATGTGAGTGCAAAGCAGAAACAACCATCAAGCAGCAGTGGAGGGAATATAGCAAAAAGGAAGAAAATGTCGCCTATTTCAGCTTCCTTAGATGTCGGGGCACAACTGCAAGAAATCAATTCTGGTTTTCGTACTTTTGTGGAAGGCTTTAATAGCAATTTCGCAACCATAGCAAATGCTATTGCAGATGAAAATTTACGTGACAAAGCTGCTTCGGAAAAAATGAAAGACGTAGTAGAAGAGTTAATGAAAATTGGCCTTCCAAGTGGTGATGTCTTTAAAGCAGCTAATATTTTCAGCTCAAATAAAGACAAGATTGATGCGTTCCTCAACCTTCCCGTTGACATACGAAGGCTTTATATCTTAAGTTTATTTTGATGTTCTTTTAATGCTTTATATATTAGGTACTATGAGAAATCTTGCTTTATGTTTTGATGCTTTATGTTTTAAGTTTATTTTGATGTTATTTTGATGCTTTATGTTTTAGGTACTATAAGAAATCTTGCTTTATGTTTTAAAGTTTATTTTGATGTTTTATGTTTTATATTCCATTTTAAATATGATATGAAAAAATTGTATTATATCATCTTTCATTTCCATTAATGCAACAAACCAAACAACATTATTGGTATTATTATAGAAACTCAAGTTACAAATCAAACGTCATTTTTAATTTTTCATACCCATTCTCATTCCCTTCTACTATTATACTCATACCTAATTCCAACCCCGTGCTCAAACCAAACGCCTTCTAAATCCGATGGAAATGACGCTTGGGTTTTTGACATCGACGAGACTCTCATTTCCAACAAGGCACACTTTCAACGTCATGGATACGAGTAAGTGAGGCATTTCTCTAGCCCTTGCATTTCATCGTTAATTAGTTCCCATGAATTTGCATTAGCACTTTTAACCTGGTTTTGGACAATAGATCAAAACGTGCGAACAGCTTCTCTTTCAAAGACTGGGTGGAATCAGCCCAAGCACCAGCTTTACCAGCGAGTCTGAAGCTCTACAAGTACTTGAAAAGGCGGGGTTTCACTATATTTTTATTGACTGGGAGGCGTGAAAGTCAAAGGAATGCCACTGTCAGCAATCTATTATCTGTTGGATACTGTGGTTGGGACAGGCTAATTCTCAGGTGACGATACAAAACTTCTTCCCTATTGACGCCATCGGCAATGCCTAAACCTTAGCTTATGACAATGATTTTTTATTTACACTGAATAGGGGTGAGGGTGAGGATGACCCCGCAATAGTCTTCAAAGCTGGGAAGAGGGCAGAGTTAGGGAAAGAAGGCTACAAGATTCATGGAAACTCTGGTGATCAGTGGAGTGATTTGTTGGGTTATCCAGCGGCAGAAAGATCCTTCAAGCTACCGAATCCTATGTACTTCGTCCCATAAAACAAAACTAGAGGGCACACTGGCCTACGTTTCAATAAATTGTGTTAGTTATGAAGGTAGGTTCTTGCGTGGTAGTCCATAGATTGGCTAAGGTAATGACTTGATGTGAAGTTTCAGGTTTATATTAGATTTGACGCAAGTATGCTGAAATCTTACAGCATCAGGCTGTAAAACATCAATCCTTGAGTTCAGATAATTTAACTATCCCTTCTGATACATTGATCTGATGTTTATACGTACATAGATTCAGTACTTTGTTAAACAAGTATCATATTTGTACATAGCAACCAGTATAATTGATTCTATGATGGTGAGTTTCATGGAGATCAAACGAAAAAAATTATCTGTCGACAGATGAAAAAACATTCAACAAAAGACACAAAAAGATCGTAGCAGATTAGCCGGAGGTTTGGAATTTCGCTGCAGGTTTTGAAATGCCGTCGTTGAACAATTGGTCTTTAGACCTTTCACTTTCTGAGGAAGGCTTCGTTTAGTCAAAGGTTTATTGTTTCTAGAATGAATGCTTACGGCCCCTGTCGGGAATGTGGCAACAAATGCCCAAGTTGAACCGTCTTTGACTAGAACCAGTTCTTCTGGATCCACGTTTCTGTACGACTTCAACATCCATCTGCAAAAAGATAAACAACAAAAAAGAAAAGAACAGACTAACGAACAAATGTTACAGGCAACCTGGAAAATGGAAACAGGCAATATTGATACTTTCACAGCTCATTCGTGGCTTTTTTCCAGAACATATTGCCATATATACACATTATTACTGTCGGAAAATCTTCATACTTTCCATACATAACCAGAATAAGGATAAGTTGTACAACCACAGAGAGAGTATGCTTTCAAATTTTAACACAACAATTTCTTGTACAGTACAATACAATTCAGCGTATAAAAGCTGACTTTTCTTTTTTCATTCAACCTTGTTATTTACTTCAGGAAGCGTCGTACTCTTATAATATTACTTCCTTCCCTAATCCACCGTATAAGCTGAAGTAAGAAATCAACCTCCATATAACTAATGAGTAACAAAATCTGCAAGTCCAGAGAACATCACTGTTTCAATCTCAATCATTTGCAGCTGACCTCTTTTATGGACAAAACTTCGCTCCCAGTGTTTCCATCTTCTAACATTTGACTGGTTGGTCCTCCTTCCTTCTTCACTTTAATGGCGTCCTCTTTCTTCTCCTCCATGACATCTTTAGCGCTCAAAAAGCTAGGTTGGTTTGTTGATGACAGCAGCCTAGCCCACATCCTATCTGTTATGACCACCTTGTTTTGTTTCTCAGTGATCCTCTGCAAGCCAGTCATCCACAGACAGTGACAATAAAGAAATTTTCAACTTTGTAAACTAGTTTCCATACAAGAAGTTTCCAACGAGCTTGTGATGGCCTCAAATCAATATGAAACGCGCACCAATTGAAGGACAAAAAAGGATCTTGGTTGAGTGCTAATTCTAGAAGAAGAAAATTCAAACACTTACATAGAAGGGTATATATGTTTGTCTTCCATTTACAAGACCGCTTGTAAACCCTGTATAACCAGCCATTGCTCCATGGACAGCACTTTGAGCAAGAAGGGTGCAATACACATTGTCAGATGCATTGCTTGGAACAGCGCGGATCATATAGGTTGGATCTGCAGGAAAATATAATCCATCCAGATCTAAGTACACTAGTCTGAGAAAGGCATTAGTTGAATGTATTGGAGATTAAGAAAAATTAGAAGCGTGTATCTACCTATATATTTCAGGTTTGTAGGCATCTTTTTTCGCATTGAGAAATAGTCCTGCAAAAGCACACAAGCCAATCAATTTATTAGAACATACTTCACCTATCAGAAAGACGTTGGATGTTTAGAACTTGGTCTTGTGCAGGTGAATAGTTCAAGCCTTGTATCTTTAAAGTGACATGTGCTCTCTCATATTGTTCTGTGCAAGGCAGAAGCATTTTCAATTAGAATCACCTTGATTTTCTGCGATAGCCACAGTCCAACATCTGGAAGAAGCTTGTTTCCAGAAGCATCCTGCTTGGTCATTGAATGAATGCTCTCAGACAGCAGCTCCTGCGCAGCACCTTCTGCTATTACTATCACCATATGCCCACTTTCTTTAAGTCTTTTCTCAATGAATTCAAAAAGTCCACCTTCCCCTTCCAAATAAAAGGGTGACTCGGGAATCAAGCAACAATCTACATCTCGACTTGCAAGAGTTGCATACATAGCAATAAACCCTGCACCATGGTTTCGTCAGATTTTCTTAATGTAACAGAAATTATGACAACCTATCACGGATCATTGAAACTTGGTAAAGTCAATGAAGATGGCAGGGATAACAAAATTTGAAGCCTGCTCCAAGACGAACAAGCACTTTAGTTGCAAGAGAAACTCATAAAAGGCTTAACATGTCAAGTTGTCAACAAGTATCAAGTCACAGCATAAAGCATCAGAGTTGTGGATCTGAAGAAAAATTACTCGAATTCTTGCATGAAACAAAACTAGATGTCTGCCCTTTCTCCAGACAGATTAAATGTTTGGGAATATTATGATTGATGACTTCAACATATGAGTGCAAGCTTACCACTATAGCGACCCATTAACTTCACAAGGCCGATTCCATTTTCAATACTTTCAGCTTCAACATGTGCTGCATTAATAGCACGTTGTGCCTCCTCAACAGCAGTGTCAAAGCCGAAGGACTTGTCAATAACCTATAATTGAAAAAGGAAGTTAATAGTAGTTAACAAGTGATGTGTTATGTCCAACAGCTTTGGGAGATAAGGTGCCCTCCCCAATGGTTTAGCTAATAAATATCTCAGAAATTTATCAAGAAAAGCAAATTACCGGAATGTCATTATCAATGGTTTTAGGGATTCCAACAACAGCTACTTTGAGACCTCTTCTTCTAACTTCCTGCAAGGTTAAAAAATTTAAGGTTTCATTTAATTAAATGCATGATCTAGTCATTTTCAAAGATCCCAGGAATGAAATTACCTCAAAGATCACCGATACCCCCTTTTGTGTTCCATCTCCACCAATTACATAGACCTAACATGCAAAAGAACCAGAAATCAATATTCATTATGTGGACAGCTATCACTTGTTCCAGCATCAAGTGGTGTATTCTATAGACCTGATTAATTCCTCTGTCCTGAATGCTGTCAACTATTTTTACAGTATCATGGCCTCCTCGCGAAGTCCCAAGGACGGTTCCACCACGTTTGTGAATATCGTTCACAGCCTTAGGTGTCAGAGGAATTGTGTTTCGAGCATAGAAACCTCTATATCCACCCTACAGATTCCACTAAATTGTCAGTTGTTGTGCAATTTGATTATGATGTTCTTCACAAATGAAAAGAAATTAAATCAAAGTGGATAACGTAAACAACTGAAAGTTCCAACCTTGAAGTTGACAGGCCAAAGAAAATTTAATTATTCAAAAACCACGGAAAAGCAGTAACTAAATTTTGCAGAAAACTGTAACAACAGCACTTCTTTGATTTGAAGTCATCCGTCTGGGAATCATAATAAGAACACGGACCAAATGAAAAACGAAAAGACACAAGGATCACTTACATCAATACCCAGAACTTTCCTAACGCCATACATATGGTACAATCCACACACTAGTTCTCTAATCACGGTGTTGAGTCCAGGACAAAGACCCCCACATGTCACAATACAAGCACGAACTTCATCCGACTCAAAATACACCTGCAAGACGTCCCTATTAAAAAAAAAAAGATCATTTCATTTCATATCTTGCCAGAAAAAAACATACCTTCTGACGAGGTCCAGCACGTCGGAAATGTATCCCTCTAGGACTGTCCTTGTGGACCACAATCTGAAAACAAAACGAAAATGATTATAGAGCAAACAAACATCATCTGTCCAACTAGTGAGAACTGAGAACCCAATTTCTTCTTTTGTCCATTAAATGCAGAAGATTGGAGAGAAAAAAACAAAAAACAGAGCCATTCCATGGTGAAAAACTAACCTTTTGTGGAACTGTATCGTCCACATGCACAAAGTATTGTCTGGAAAATAATGAAATTAGAAGCAGAAGATTTAGTATTAACTAATATAAAGAAATAAAAAGCTTAACCAAAAGATCAAAACAAAACAAAACGAACTTACTTAACAACCGAGTAAGCAGGATTATCTTGCAAAGGATTAGGGTAAGTCTGCGAAGCAAACCAAAAACAACAAATTTCAATCAAATAAGTAACAAAACAGCAAATGATCAACGACAAGGAAAAAGATGAGAAACGTCCAACGTACAGGAAGATGAGGAAGGTAATCGGTTAAATGAGGAACATCTTCAAGAACGTAACCGTACTCGCCGTTGACGATCTTGGGCTTGGAGTTGTCTTTGGTGGACCCCATCAAACTCGTCGACGATCCGACAGAAGCACAAAAAGCCGAGCCTAAACCCAAACCACCAAAACTGACCGCAGACGATTTCCTCCCGGAAGTAGCAGCAGAGCGCGATGGATTCAAATTCAACGAACCTGTTGCTCCCAAATAATTAGGAGACAAAATCGAATCCATGCACATGCATCAAAACACAGTTGGAAATTGAGGACAAACTTACACCCATACTTATAGGAGACAACGTTGACCAGATGAAAAGGTTAACCTCTCAAATTAGATAAAAAATTATAAACACAACGTTACGAAACAAGCGTTTCTTGTCTTCGGCTCTATGCTCCTGTTTCTTTGGATTCCCTTGGTTTTCAAAGGTATTTATAAGCAAACAAAAAGAAAAAAAAACATAAAACAGGTGGCAAGAACTCAGTTTTCCTTGTGGTTAACGTAGAATTTTTAAGGTTTTACTTGTCAAAAGAAAAAAAAGTAAGACAGGAAATGTTTTTACCCACTTCTAGATTCTCATATTAATGTATAGATAGTTAAACTTTCTTCCATGAAGTTTCCTAAAATGCGAAAAGCACACAGCCGTTCACGGTGTGGCTTCCCTCCCGTGAAAGAAAAGTAAAACAGATGGCGTGACCGTTGACTTTTCTGGCGGGAAAGGTCGGAATTTCTTAATAACTGAAATCAACTGAATTGCATGTCTTAAAACGCTAAGCCGCCAAAATTCGCCTTCTTTTTATTTATTTATTTATATATTTTTTTAATTAGTACTAGTAGTAGTGATAGATTTTATTTTACTAAAATTAGAGATTAAGCTTTGACCTTAAAATAAAAAACAATGCACGTAAATAGCTTGAAGCATTATAACACGCGTGTCTAGAACGCCACATCTCCAAGTGGGGAAGCATGGAAAGGCAGGGAGTGGAAATGTGTCACAGTCGTCGCGTGACTTTTAATGCATTATTTTGGTTGAATGAAGAAATAACTAACCAGGGGGAAGCCAGTGCACGAGGTTTGGCTCTTAGGCCTGACAGTGACAGGTGAGGTCAGATTATGGACTTCTTAACAGTTGTCACATATTTTCAGTTGGGACCCTTTTCCCACTTAGAAAAAGGGTTCAATGGCCGTCTCTGTCTAAATTAATTAATTTTTAAATTAAATTTCAATATTTTTAATAGGTTTAAAATATTGATTTTAGGTTTTAAAGAAATAACGCCGTAAATTGAAGGCCCAGATCCAATCATCAACATGATATACAGTACCCCCACATGCACGGTCCGGATTGGGTCTAAAGTGCACCCTTCCAAGTCTCGAACCAACCACCCAATTGTTGGGCCCGCCCGAAACCTAACTAAACCGTCAACTCACGCAGCGCCTTCGCTTTCTTCCTGGTTGAATCAAACTTAGAAACAGGCGACACATCGTACGTTGCTTAGGGTTTCACAGTAACCCATCGATCAACCATGTACAGAACAGCGGCTTCACGTCTTAGGGCTCTGAAGGTTAGTTCGCAAATTTTCCCAAATAAAACTTACCACACTACCCCTTTCGATGTTCAAATTTGATTTTTCTCGTTATTTGTGATTGTTGCTCGCGACTTGTGTGTGATGTATCAGCTTGGCCTGCGGAATCATTTGATTGCATGTTAGAATGTCATGGGGCTCGAAGACTAGAAAATTGATTCAGCGCCCTCAAGCAGTAGAATAGTATGTCTCGAAAATGGAATCCGAAATACAATAGCTTAAAGGAACTATATAATGCAGTATCCCGCATTCTGGCTATTCGAGAGGCCAGTTCTCTCCCCAACCTAAGGCTTAACCTTAATATGATTTTCATTAGCTAAACTTCGATTCCTCCTAGTCTTATTCTTTCCCATACCGTTTCAATATCCTACGCACTCGTATTCAGCCACTTGTCGTTGTGCCACTGCCATAGAATCTTCCATCTACTGATCCCTTGGTGATACAGAATGTGACGAGAGTAGGATGAGAAAAAGAAATGATGGGTGCTCGATGGGAAATTTACAAGATTTTGAAATTTTACTGTTAGTTGATTAGAAGTTTAGAACAATATTTCGTCCTTGTATATTTGACGTTCTTTGGTACAACATTAATGTCCGAAATTCACTCAAAACCATTGCCCTTATTGGGAATTTTGCATTTGAATGTGATGTCTATCGTTGGATAGGGTTTTTGTGGTGCTTAAAATCATATTTTGGTTCATAATTCTGTTTCACTTGTTATGTAGCTGGTAGGAAACTTTTTTCCTATCAACTTTGTTGGATTAATTTGACTATTGAAATGTTTCTTATTTGTATTGAACTGGGTGAGCAGGGCCGTACAAGCAGTAGGTTGCCTGCAAGGTATTTAAGTTCAAGCTCAAGTGCAGTTGCTCGGCAATCATCCACTTCAGGTGGACTTTTCAGCTGGTTGCTTGGAGATAAATCCAGTTCCTTGCCTCCTCTCGATTTCCCACTTGCAGGAGTTGAACACCCAGCCTCATTTCCTGATTATGTCGAGCCTGGGAAAACCAAGATCTCAAAACTTTCTAACGGGGTTAAAATTGCCTCAGAAACATCAGCGGTATGTCTGATGATATATCGTGTTTGTAAATCTATTATCTATAAGTTTTTTCATTCTAGGAAATAATCAATTTTGTATACCAGAGTCCTGCAGCATCAGTTGGCTTATACATTAACTGTGGCTCAATATATGAGACACCAAATTCATTTGGGGCCACACACTTACTGGAGAAGATGGCTTTTAAAAGCACAAGAAACCGCAGTCACTTGCGTGTTGTGCGAGAAGTGGAGGCAGTTGGGGGCAATGTGCAAGCCTCAGCTTCTAGGGAACAGATGGGCTACACTTTTGATGCTCTGAAGACTTATCTTCCACAGATGGTAGAGTTACTGGTTGACAGTGTTAGAAACCCTGCATTTCTTGATTGGGAGGTCAACGCACAAGTAAGATTCTCAATGTTGCTGATGATCTGATCCAGAGTTTTATTCGTTAAAGAAATGCATGCTTATAGAATAATAATTCTGCTATCACAGCTTCAAAAAGTGAAAGCTGAGATTAGTGAAGCTTCTAAAAATCCACAAGGCTTGCTCTCAGAGGCACTTCATTCGGTTGGCTTTTCAGGCGCATTGGCAAATCCTTTGTTGGCTACAGAGTCTGCAATAAATAGATTGAACAGCACAATTTTGGAGGATTTTGTAACTGTAAATCTAATGATGCTTTGTTCTTATTGTGAATTTTGGCTACTAAGTAAGACTATCTCAACATATTTGTTTAGTTCTCACAAGTATTAACAATCATTGCCTGGATTCGTTTTGAGAACAGGAAAATTATACAGCTCCTCGGATTGTACTAGCAGCTACCGGTGTTGAGCACGAGGAACTGGTTTCAATTGCAGAGCCACTTTTAGCTGACCTACCGGTGGTTTCTAGTATTAGGGAGCCTGATTCTGTTTATGTTGGTGGTGATTTTCGCTGTCAAGCTGATTCGGCGGTTTGTATCGTATTGTTTCCACATTTCATGAAATTCTTTCACTCGTATCATATATTTTATCAAGGGTTTAATGGTTCTGCTTTCCCTTATAGGACCGGAAAATCCATTTCGCTATTGCATTTGGACTACCTGTTGGCTGGCACCATTTGAAAGACGCTATGACATTGACAGTTCTTCAGGTTTGTAACATTTGATTTGTGCAGGACCCCAAGATTGCATCATTTTAGATTTTCTGGTTTGCTTGCCCTCTCTTTGGACCATATTTTCCCTGTGGTGAACCTTATTCTTTTCCTAGTTGGATATAGCTAAATCTTCTTAATAACTACTCTGTAGATGTTAATGGGAGGAGGTGGATCTTTTTCTGCTGGTGGCCCTGGAAAAGGAATGTACTCAAGGCTATGTAAGTCCATAGTCATCCTTAATCCTAAATTATAGACTTCATCTCATATATGTACATTTATTTCAATATTATGTTGTATATCTTCAGTTATTTGTGTTCTTTTTTCTTTATCTTTCTAAGTTTTTAACTTTGTTGCTCCTGTGTATGTTTGATTTGAGGACCAGATCTTCGTGTTTTGAATGAATATCCACAAATGGAGTCTTTCACAGCCTTCAATGACATTTACAATGGAACCAGCATTTTTGGCATCCAAGGCACTACTGTAAGCTACCATTTTGAATCTTTTGTCATACTGCTGGAAATAGTTTCTGAATACTTAAACTGTTCTCTTAAAACTTCTGCTATTAGAAATCTTTTGTTTTATGTTCCTTTCAGATGTGGCTTCTGCTTTTTTTTTTTTTTTTTTTGCCTTATTCATAATTCATATCATCTGCAAGACTGCAACAGTATATTGGCTGATCATATCAATTTTGCATTGATTAGGAGAAATTAGGAATAAATCATGTTTTGTAAACTAATTTGATTCTAGAGAAGGATGAATGTTATGCAATAATGTAAAATTTTCAAGATCTGTGCGGTTTTGTTTTTGTAATGCAAATGTTATGCTCAAGAAGAGGCTTGAGATTTTGGTTTTTGTGTTACTCTGTCGTGTCAGCCATGTGAGTGCTACAAAAGTGGCAGTGAATTTCTTGATGCAGGCTTCTGACTTTGCAGAGGCAGCAATAGATATAGCCGCCAATGAACTTGTTCAAGTTGCTACACCTGGGGCAGGTTTGCTGCCCAACCTTTGTTATAACAGTATTCTACCAAATTATTGGACTTCATACCTGGTACTGATTTGTTTTTTATTTTGTGTTCTCAACAGTTGACTCAGTGCAGTTATCTCGTGCTAAGCAGTCAACAAAGTCTGCCATTTTAATGAATTTGGAATCCAGAGTATGTAAATTGTTCTTTACATTTGTTAATTGTATATTGATCAATGATAAATTATATATCTACTTCTGAACTTGGAACATGAGTAATTTTTGAAAAAATTGGAGGGAGACTGTTGATCATTCATTTGGAGAGTCCACACAGCAACCCTAGCAGAGGAAAAATGGGTTGGGCAAAGGGCAGATTGAAAACATACTAGTACAGGAAATAATAAGAGGATATCATGTAGGTGGGAGTTATGGTCAAGAGAAACCTAAAGATGACTTTGTTAAGGTAAGATGGAAGAATGTAATTGGATTGTGTTGGTTAAGTTGTTGTTCAAGAGATATCCCCAAAATAATCATTGTCAGAGTTTGAGTTCTCGAGAGTTCTGTTTTCAAGATAAGATGACTTGGAAGGAAGTAACTGGATTGTGTTGGTTAAGTTGTTGGTCAAGAGATATCCCCAAAATTATCAGTGGCAGCGTTTTGAGTTATTGAGAGTTCTGTGTTCAAAATAAGAATTGCAGCTGGACTTTCATGCTAGTAAAATTGCTGTTAATCCAAAAGGAAAATTATATCAAATAGCAACTACACAAGCTCTGGTGTGTCATGAAAATATTTGGCAGGGATGAATCATGTTTTGAAGGAGGATGTAGAAAATGAGAATTCTAGGACGGAATTGTGGTGAGAAATTTTATAAAGAATGACTACATTCATATCAAGGTAGTGTTTCCTCCCTTGAAGATCAGGGAGTACTGCTTAGATGAGTTTGTCATAGCCAAATATAGTCCAGTTGATATATTGGTGAGGAAAAGTGAACCAATTCAAGTAGAACTGTAGAAGGAAAAAGCAAGGAGAACAGGAAGGCCTAAAATGATGTTGGAAGGAGGTTATATAAAAGGACCTAGTGTTCACTGGGTATTTTTAATAACTAGCATCAAGACAGAGCAGTATAGGTTCAACAAGTTTGGCATTGACGTGGTTTAATCTTATCTCCTTACATCAACCTTTTGTCTGTTCCAGATGATTGCTTCCGAAGATATTGGTAGACAAGTCTTGACATATGGTGAGAGGTATGTTCCAATGCATATTCTTCTGTTTGAATGCACGTTAGTTCTGATTCCTCCAACAGCTTTATGAATGAATAATATGCAGCTTAAACTGAATCTCTTTTGCATTTGTTGATGACCATTCTGGCATCTTGTCATTATTTGTGTGTTTTCTGTGATATAGGAGGCAAATTAATTAATTTCCAACAGTATTGCTGATTGTATGCGCTTGCTTTCTGCAATGAATGTCTATCATCTGCATCGTTTATCACCTTTTGCTTATTAATATTGTTCACTATGTCGTAGGAAACCTGTGGAGCATTTTCTGAAGGCTGTAGATGAAGTTAAATTGGAGGATATTACTAAAATTGCTCAACGGCTTATATCTGAGCCTCTTACAATGGCATCATATGGAGATGGTATTTAACATCCAGTCAGAATTTTGTTCTCTTTCTCGGTAATTTCTTCCCAGTATTTACGTCCTTTTTATTGATCATCTGCAGTGATCAATGTCCCTACGTACGAATACGTCAGCCGCAAGTTCAAGTCCAAATAAAACATCTCTCATAACAACAGTCTTGGAGAGTTGGTCGTGGATGGTGTGCATTCGCAGCCTTTCAAGTTATTCTATGGCCAATTTCAGCTGAAGGAATTCATTTTCACTACCGTGAAGGGTGTAGATCAATAAATTGGGCGATCCCTGGCATTCAGGAAAGAGGAGCCTTAGCAATCCATAGTGATGATTTTCACTTTCGTGTCTTCTCATATACTCCATATGTCCGTGCCATTTCAAATGTCAATTTATAGGTTAATCTGTACAAGCTAACTTTAAGTCGCAACCCAGTACTTTTTGCCTCATCAGTTTCCGAATCTTGGATTTTGGAATTTGGATCAAAACTGTAGTTCCATTCAATTTTCTCTAAATCTTAATATGAATTGTTTGAATATATTTGGTTTTCACTGAAATCTAAGCCCTTTCTCCCATGGAATGCGTGTGTAAATAGTACAGGTAGCATTCAATAAAACCGAAGTTTCCATGCACGTTACTTATTTGTATTTTGCGTTGGCTGAATGGAATGTCCTATACAGACCACACGAGCGAAGAAGAAAACAAAAGAATAGTTTCGAAAAATACTGATCCAGATTGATTCTTTGAATTTAGATACTAAAGTATTTAGAAAGAGTTTCAGATTAAAAATGGCATTTAATCAATTTTGCGTGAAATGAAATAAGCCTTCTTAATTAACTGTTAAAAGAGTATTGAAATGTTCTAAAAAACTGAAGCAAGAAGAGGAAGATGTAACTTGAGGTTTTCAATTGTGATTGTTGATTACAATGGAGGAACATGTTGGAGTGAAACAGAAGCAATGGTCAGTGTTGGATAGACCTAACATAACATGGATCATACTCATACTCAACGTTGAGCAAGAAGCATCAAAAGAGTCTTACTTACCCAACTCCCCTTTTCAATGTCTCCAGTGCATTTGCTGCTGCTTCCTTGCACCTTCTCTTTGTTTGGTTAGCTGCTTCTTGTACCACTACCCCTCTGCTTTCCTTCTCTTTCTTTCTTCCTCTTCTTTCATTTCGCTTTCTTTCCCAATAAAGATATCCTTCCTGTTTACATATATGGTTGAAAAAAACAAACCTTGGGTCAGACAATTGGTCTAAACATTGGAAGGTAGCGTTATATGTGATACGTACGAGTCAAAACAACTTTGACTTCTCATCCCTTTGGGTTCCAGCTTACTAGAAGAAAGAAGCTTAATCAAATTGGCAATTATGACAAAGCTAACAGTAATGCTTAGATAAATTCCATAATTAATGATGCTTTTTACATGGTATTACGGTGTTTCAATATGATAAATTGTTTTACTCTCTACTTTTTTTTTCCTTGAAGAAAATAGATATAGGTTCATGCTTGTAAGTTATGTACGCCGTAGTAGCATTCTCTTCTATGGGAGACAACATGTGCCTGCAGGTTTGATAAGCGTGCGAAAAGTTTCTTTTAGGTGCAACATTTTTTTTATTAAGAAATTACAATAGTACCCAGTTTTATCTCTATCTTTATTAATTATCATCGTTATCATCACTATCACACTCAATTACACTCAATCTGAAATCTCGCAGTGATTCTTTATCTTTATTAATATATTAAATTAATCCTATAAGAATTATCCTCAATTATATTGGGTGAATCTACAAGACTGAAGGAATGTTTTTTCGGGTCCTGTTAGATAATCACCAGCGAGTAGAGAAATTCATTGGTTGGTCAACACCCTCTCTGGCCTAAATACCGATGGCGCTTGTAAGCACATTGCTCACACTACTTTTGCGGGAGGTGTTCTTAGGGACTATATCAGGATCTGGTTTAGAGGTTTTGTCCAAAATGCGGAGTTTACCATCTCGGTCTGTGCTGAAATTTGGGTGTATTCACGAGTCTACCTCTTGTATGGGACTTGGGTTATAAAAGGATAGAATTGGAGGTGAATTCTCTTATGATTATTAACATACTCTCCTCGCCAGAGAAACAACCAGATATCTGCAATTCATTGATTAGGGTTATTCAGGAGTTGCTTGCTAGAGAATGGATAGTAAGGTAGTGATATATCTACAAAGAAGCCAATTGCTGTGCAGATTGATTGGCCAATTACGTTCAATCCTTTGAATTTAGGACTACCACCTTTCAACACCCTCCTTCAGACTATATTAAAATTCTCCTCGAGGATATCGGAGGGATCTCTTTCCCTCGCTTAATTCAGTAGCTTTTAATGTAATTTTCTTATGATTTGAAAAAAAAATTAATATTCAACATTATCTTAATAATTTTCTAGCGGATCAAATTAAGCATCTATGGTAAACATTAAGTAAAATAAACTATAAATTTTTGCCCGTCGATCAATGATAATCAGATAAGAATATCATGAAAATGGTATTCTCTTTCCGCCAACAATCGATCTGTTCTTTATAAATTAAGGATAAACGGTGATTGTTCTTGCTGTAGGAGATATTCTTATACATGAATAATACAAAACTCTGCTTCCACAAATTAAGATGCGCCCCCAATTTGCAAAACTTGAAAAGTTATCAATAAAGAATATCTTGTTCTATGTCATTCTTTCGTTATTCCTCGTCCACAGGTGGTTCTCTAAGGCCATAAGCATATACATACATATCCTCCTATGCCCTTCCAATAATAACGCCAACTTGAGTTTACCATGTAATATTATTAAAACTTACCTTGTAAATTTATTATCCTATTTTTATTATTTTTAATTATCCAGTGTTAGTAAAATTTTTAATTTTTATAAAAAATAACTTAGCAAGCATTTACTAAAATTTTAAAGAATTTTTAGTACCATAGGTTGTTTTTTCAATAGTTTATATATATAATATTTTTAAAATGAGTGGAATTATAAGAGAGGTCCCCATGAGTTGGGTGTTTTAGGGTTTAGTTTTAATCTATGAGAGACTTAAATTTAATAATTAAAAAACTCAATCGGTTCAATTGGCTCAATCATAAAAATCTTGAACTTAGTTTCAAGTTTTATTTACTTTAATAATTTTTGTTGTTAAAAGTTGATAAGTCAATTTTTGTAAAGTAATAAGTTCTTATAAATTAAAATAAATCGGTTAATTTTATATTTAATAATTTCTTTCTTAATTAAACTTCAAATTGTTTTGAAACAGTCTCTTTCAATCATATATCAAAATTTAATGTCGGTTGAGCATTTTAAACCTTACATATTTTATCTTAATTATTTAATTTCGAATATGATTTTTAAAATATTAAACATTAGTTTCTTAATAGGGTGAAAAAGGGTTGAAAAAAAAAGCGTGGAATGAAGAGAAACAGGCATAAAAACAGTTTCTAAGATATGCTTGGGTTGGGTTTGATCTGCTATATTGGTCAAAAGTCAAACTTATTGCGCAATGTCACCAACCTCTCTCTTTTTCCCCTTTGGACAAAAAGAGAAGCCTGACCTAAGGTACTTATTCACACAATGCAATTATACCACCCCTTGTGTATATTATATTCCTTATTCTATTTCCATACCATTAAAAAAATAATAAAAAGCTGTTAATATTATTTATAGTAAAAATGATATCAATCAGACAAAGGGGCAATCATGGCCATCTATTTGTTGGCTAAAACATCTCTCTGGTCCCTCCATCATTCAGTCTTGACTGCCCAAAAGAATGTAATAAGCATGAATACATTACATATAGCTAACATAACACCATCTGATCATCTTAATATAACACATCACAGTGGGTCCAATGCAACAAGCCTTCGTACACACTACATTATTATCCAAGTGTCATGCACTTTAGATGGAGAATACACGACATGAATTAGCAATAAGGATTTATTTTAACACTGTCCCATTTTTTTAAATTCTTATTTATGTTGGAAATAAACGAGTCTAATTAATGAGTAATAAGAAGTGGTGGTGGTGGTCCATCAAGTACACTGCTCATTTGCCTTGTACATCAAGCAACCTTCTAATTCCTCTCTCTCTCTAGCTCTTTCTCTCTGCAACATTCATGGCTAGAGAATCATGATCAGCACTCCGGCTCAAAGCCCATGTGAGTTCCTACCATATCTTTCTTTTTCTCTCTTCTTCTTCTTCTTCTTCTTCTTTGTCTTATATATTAGTTTCTCTCCTTCATTTATGTATATTTAAGTACACACTTTCCACTGCGATCTCTGTTTGTTTTTATTCATGAAAGTAACCTAGCTAGCTATACGATGATATATCGTCTTTCTTACTCAAAGCTCATTGCCACGTATATGTACATACTACTACTACTACTATACATATGGCCTTTATCTTCTTCTAAGCTAAACCAAAATTGATTTAATATTGTTGTTTCTATATATATAATACAACATAGGAGTATAGAGAAAATGGGTTTTGGCTAGCTAGTTGTTTGTGTTCTTTTGAACGGAGTGCCTCAAGTAACAGCTTTGAAGGCCGTTTCTTGCCTTTTGCTTTAACTAGTCAAGACCTTGAAACATAGGTGTTTGTGAGAGTGTGTGTGTGTGTTATGTATACGTGAGAGAGAGAGAGAGACAGAGACATGGCTCTTGTACTTTAGAAAATCTCCAATTGTTCTTAAAAAAAAAAAAAAATCTCCTATTTCACTATCTCTTTTTTTTTTAGTACTCCTTATCTCTTCCTATCCTGTTCTGTCTATCTCTATAAGTCTCTTTCTCTCTCATAAACCGCCTACATGCTCTACTTAAATTGGCAAAGGCTTAAAGGTGAGGTGTGTGCCCTTACCTTTTCCTTTTTTCTCACCTGCGTCGGTTAAAGCTAGAGACTGGAGAGAGCGATTTCTGGTGTTTTTATTGTTAAAGCACAGGTTTATAGCTACATCCTACTGTGACAGTTTCCTCTTTTCCCCTTCCCCTCCTGTGTTCTACTCTACCTATAGCCCTATAGCTTCTCTTCCCTTCATCTACACCTTACACTAGATTTCTTTCAGAGGAATATGTATATACTTCCTTTTATAGGGAGATTTTCTTATCTGGGTATCAATTGATTCATCTGTTGACATAGCTTATAGGTTCGTACATACATGTTCATATGCACAGTTTGATGATTTCTTGATGATTTCTTGTTTTGTTTTGGATGATTCATGCCCCCGAGTGCTTCAAGTTTTTATCTTTTCAACTTAGCGATACAAATCTCAAAAACCAAAAGGTGCCTTATCCTGGATGCATACAGTAGCTAGTTAGATTCTTTTCCACCCGTCAGAAAGTATTCTAATGTACAATCTGTTTCTTGTTCTGTTAATCCTTTTCCAATAGTTTTTGTATATTCAGATCTAAAAACCGCTGATTTTTTGTTATATAGATTAGCTAACGGGATATGAGTGGCGGGATCTTGTATAAAGTTGATATTTTGATCGAAAATTTCAAGTGGTCTCAAAGAGGAAGAAGATAGCATATACTAGTAGCTGTGTGCTTGAGTGAGAAGAGCGATGAGTAGGAGTAATTTGGGCTCCGTCAGCAGTTCTGACCTCATCGATGCAAAGCTCGAAGAGCATCAGATGTGCGGATCAAAGCAGTGTCCGGGTTGCGGACATAAGCTTGAAGGAAAACCGGTACCATAATAGCTTCATAATATTCTCAAGTTTCAGATACATCTTTTATAGCAAAAGCAGAAGAATAATTTGTAATAAGGCAAAACATTTATATTTATGCTTTCTGTGCTCTTCTTTGGAGCTTTATCTTCGTCCATGTCTCTCTCTATTACCTTTTCTTTTCTTTTCTCCTTTTCTTTTGTTATGTTCTAACTTGGATTTTCATGGAGTTTACAGGATTGGGTAGGCCTACCAGCTGGAGTTAAATTTGATCCAACAGACCAGGAGTTGATAGAACACCTCGAGGCAAAAGTTGAAGCCAAAGACATGAAGTCTCACCCTTTGATAGATGAATTCATCCCTACCATTGAAGGAGAAGATGGGATTTGTTATACCCATCCTGAGAAACTTCCAGGTTTGATAATCTTCTTCCCAGGGTTCCATTTCATTTTATTTTACTCCACGAAAGCTCGAGTCTTTTATTCCTTTTCTCTAAAAGAAAATGGAAGAACTAAACTTGATCATATGCACGGATTTTCTTAGGTTCTCTTCTCCTGTTTGCTATGACTTGTATATGGCGGGTAGCAGTTGTTGCACCTAAGTCAACCTAACTTTGATTTTCTTGCAGGAGTGACCAGAGATGGTTTGAGCAGGCACTTCTTTCATAGACCTTCCAAGGCTTACACGACGGGAACAAGAAAAAGAAGAAAAATTCAGAATGAGTGCGACTTGCAGGGTGGAGAAACGAGATGGCATAAAACAGGCAAGACAAGACCAGTCATGGTTAGTGGCAAGCAGAAAGGGTGCAAGAAGATACTTGTCCTCTACACAAACTTCGGCAAGAACAGAAAACCCGAAAAGACTAATTGGGTCATGCACCAGTACCATTTGGGACAGCACGAAGAAGAGAAAGAAGGAGAATTAGTGGTTTCAAAAATATTCTATCAGACACAGCCAAGGCAATGCAATTGGACTGAGCGGAATGCAACAACTGGCGACGGAAGCAATGACCCTAGTAGTAGAAGAGATAGTGGGAGTGGAAGTTGTTCTTCCAAAGAAATAATTCCACAGAGAGATGAAATATCAGGAGCTAGTGTCGCTGCTGCAATATCAAGTTACGGTGCCATGGATATTCAGAATTTAAAATCTAATCATTTCAGCTATCCCCATTTTAGGAAAAGCTTCGAAGATCAGGTACGTTTCATTCATGAAACAATGGGATTTCTATGCATCAACTAATTAATTAGGCCTCATTCCTAACTACGAGAAAGAATAACATTCTACGTACCTAAGAATCTTGAGAGGGATAGCTTTCCTTTATTGGTTTTGGATTGTTTCTGTTCAATATTCTTCATGTTTTTTGAGTATCCAACGTAAAAGATTAGCAAGCATCACATTTATGGTATAAAAGCAAAAGAGTGGTTCAGAAAAAAAAAAAAAGCTCTTGGGTTGCTTTTCTCATATAATTCCATTGCTTGCAAGTTCAGCATGAACGAAAGAATGCTATGGACCTCACTTGATTATCTTTGTCAGCTAACCGTGTTTCTATTTACCAACTAAAAGGGCAATTGAAACAGAAACTAAAGAAAATAGACTAACTGGTCCATCACTGAGGGGCTGTGTCCATTTCAGGTGGGGGTAGTTGAGGCTTCGACGGTAAGGGAAGTCCCATCCTCGACGGGCACATGTGATGAAATTCGAGAGCAGCAGCAGCAGCAGCAGAGGCCACATCATGTGGCCCATGATCCTCATCATCAGCCGCAACATCACCACCACCATGCACAACCACACCATCAGATTGCCACTGCAGCATTCCACATCAGTAGGCCTTCACATCCCATCTCCACCATCATCTCTCCACCCCCTCTTCATCACACTTCCATCATTCTCGATGAGGATCCTTACCATGTATCCAGAATCATTCTTCAAAATGAAATCCAGGTAATTTTTATAATATCGAGCTATCTCCATCATCTTTGTAACTCCTGCTAATTCCGACTCATATCTATGCAAGTCAAGTATCTAACCGTGATCAATATGTACGAGTAGTTTCTTATGTTTCCGACCAAACGTGGGTGCGTCTAAGAATTTTACATGTCTGAACAAAAGAGGCAACGACCATGCACGAACTTCATCAACCTTATACGTGAGGGTCACGAAAGTTGATAGAATAGGATGTCAGCTACCGACATCTGTCTCTCTCTCTCCCTGTCATAAACATAAAAAGCTAGTCAAGGAATAGGTGAAATTCATGCAACTAACAATAACTAGAGTGAGAACCGTGAAATTTCTCCCGGAATTCTATTTCGTCAAGGTCTCGTACTGTTGTTGGACAACTGGAAATTACCATCAATAACTGAAGCTGCTTTCATTAAAGTCGAGTACAATAATCAGTCTTTTTACTTTCTAAGCTTCTTGAAGATTTACTGTCTACCTAAATCTTTTGAATAAAATAGAAAAGATATAAATGTTTATGCAGCAGCAGCAGCAGCAACATCATAAACTGGGGGGAGACAGGTCAACATCTGGATTGGAAGAACTCATAATGGGGTGCACCTCTTCATCAGATATGAAAGAAGTGAGTATGAACTTTTTGACCCTGAAATCCATGAGACCCTTCTTTTCTCATTATTCCCAACTATGAAGATTGAAGAGGATGCAAGAAAAGGTAAGGAATAACAATAGTAAAAGAAAGAAAATCACTTTACTAGTATTGTTATAATCTAAATTAAAGACGTAATCGCCGAAAACTTTTCTCTTTTTTCTTTATCTCTTTTGTTCTTGTTTTCATTTTTACGTCTCCAAGCTCTTATTAACAGTAAAGAAATATAGGCTTAGATATCGTATGATCTTATACTTGCATCCAAGGCATTTTCCCGAAAAAAAAAAAGAGTAAAATGTATAAAGATTCTGAAACTAAAAACATATTTTCTTCTTCTTCTTCTTTTTTTTTTCCCTTCTGAGCCTAAAAGAAGAAAAGCATAAAGAACTAAAGCTGATGTTCGATTAGGGGTAGTTTCATTTAAAGTCGATAGTAACATAAGATCAAACAAGAGAAAATCAATCCTTTTCACATTATAAACTATAATTTCTTCTTTTCTTTTTGAGTGTGGGGGTTGCGTAGATGGGGATCATATGATGTGGAAATATATATAATCCAGTAAACATATAGTTTCCTTTTACATTTTTGTTTTGAAAGTGGATGATAGCGATCTGGAAACTTTTGTCATGCGTGTCCTCTCAAGATAGACAAACCAGATAGTGGAGAAGATTAAAAAGGACAAAAGAGGCAGCTTCATTGGTTTTGTTCATTGTTTCTTTGCCTCCTAATAAGTGCAACGAACTTTATTGTTCAAAACCCTAACCCTATTTTTCACATGCCTTTTGAATTCTTGGCTTTTCAGGAGTCATCCATTGCAAACCCTCAGGAGACTGAATGGTTGAAGTATTCATCTTTCTGGCCAGACCCTGACAACCAGGATCATCATGGGTAGGAGTACAAAGGGAAAAATAAATAGAGAATAAATAGAAAAGAAACACATTACAGACACCATCATTATCATCATCATAGTACCAGAAGCTTTCATAGTTGCTGGAAATTTCTTTTTAAGAAGAGGCCAAGAAACCCACATATATATATATAGCTTGATCTTTTCTTTTTTCTTCTTTTTTTAAAAATAATTTTGTTCTCTCTTTAGAGGGGCCTGCCTAAGGTCTAGTGGCTCTCTCAAGTCTCAACTGAACTAACTGTAAAACAGTCCATGTTGGAAAGAAAGAAAAAAAGAAAAGAACAAAAGGAAAAAGAAAGAAAGAATTCCAATGGAAAAAGGAAAAGAAACCAAGAAAAGGCTGCTCTCTACTGACACTAGTAAGAGAATCGAAGACCCAAAGCAAAATCTTGGCGCATGAAAATCATCACCAGCATGATTACTTTATCATCTTTACGCCTATTCTGATTATTTTATTATTTTCAAGGCATATGTATAAGCTCTTTTTATATTGTTCTTTGCAGAAACAAAAAAAAAGAGATACCATAGTATGTGCAAATTATATAGAAGCAAAAGCCTTTGTCCATTTTTGTTGTTTTGATCCATTTCCGGTGCAAATTCACAGCTTCTTACAAATGTTCTTGTCGACGAGATTCGGTGCCTCAAGATGCAACTTTCACTTCCTTTTATATATTTTCGGGGAACCTATTTGCTAAAATTTTGAAGAAATTGTAGATATCAGTTCAAAAAATATATGTTTCTAATAATTTTGAATTGCCATCTCATGCATGAACTTGTAACATGAAATGT
Organism: Erythroxylum williamsii; assembly: GCA_027564335.1. Classification (NCBI taxonomy): domain Eukaryota; kingdom Viridiplantae; phylum Streptophyta; class Magnoliopsida; order Malpighiales; family Erythroxylaceae; genus Erythroxylum; species Erythroxylum williamsii. Next base: position 3,704,636 of record JANITW010000008.1, on the reverse strand, counting down.
AATTAGCTTATGCCATGTGAGTATGAGTTTTGGAATCTCTCGTCTTGCTTGTCTGACATAGACGGATTCATATCACTAGATTCGAGTAGGTGGAAATCACAACTCTTTAGCAGCTTATAAAAGTCGTGCTTTAGCAGTTATGATTATAGAAGATGCTCAATTTTAGTCGCCAAAAGAAGAAAACACATTTGTCTAGTGGATAAGATCGCATCATACTATGATAGCCTTTGATCAACTTAATTAATTATTAATTAGTTTAATATCTTTCGTTAATTGTAGGCAAAGATTAATGAACACAAACGTATGTTAAATGGGCTACATGATCACTGCAATTTAAACGCACTTGAAGAACAGGAAAGTTAATTTTGTGCTATAGTTCAGTCATGGTACTTAAAATATTTTAATGGAATAAAAATTAATTTCATCACCAAAGTTTGACAGAACATAGCATGCTCTTGTTTGCTTCATCCTTATGATTCCTCCTCTGCTAATTATTACCTTGAGTAATAAATTCTTACCAGTTAGCAAAAATTAAGATAATTATTTTTCCTGAAAGATGCACGATAATGACTAATTAATTCATCTTCTCGCAGTTTTATTTAATTTAATAGAGGCAGAATGATTTTATGAAAGGAGGCAGAGGATCTGATGAGCCTAACATAAAGCAAATTAACTTTAACAATGGTTATTACTTTGACATAGCCCCACTCCTCGTGATGTTAATTACTTCTAGTTCACCAATCAAATGGTCCTTGCTCTAACATCAACTTATAACATTTGGCACCTTCTTTCTCCAATTGACAAATCCATTAATGCCATTTGGATAAAACTTGTATGTAGATGTAGTTATCTTTTGGTCGGGTCGGTCGTACTGGGTCCGAATCCAGTCATAACGACCTGTGAGCCGATCGGTTCATTCTTCCAAGATCAGTCTTATACCTATCGGCTATATCAAGCTCAGGTCCAATCCACGATCTCCTTGGCTCATTCTCAGCTAAAAGTCTCTCATGCATATGTAAAGACTTAAACCTAGCTACAGCTTCATATATAAGGTATAACTCCGCCATAACAGAGGTACGTGATCAAAAACCTAGTTCTCTCTGCTTACAGCGATTCCACCTTCACCAAAAGACTAACTTAAGCGTCAGAGGGGCTTATCGAGAAACAAACCCCGATATGCCTTCTTTGTTTTGCAGGAACCATCAAGCCAAAGCTTTCGTAAGAAATAGCCAACTCCATGAATCCAAACGGCAACGTGTAGTTCCGCCAAGACCAGGCTGAACCACCTTTCATGCCACCATACTTACATCATCATGCATAATAACTACTGTTTTAAAGTGGTTTGTCATTATACTCGTTAAAGCTAAAACAGAAGGGGTTCCCTTGTTTCCTTGTGCGCAGCTGATTGAGGAAAAAGAGGAAGTGAAGGTGGCGTTGGTTCTTGGTTGAGACTTGACATTAAAAATCAGGAATCTTTGTATAGTAGTAACAGAAACCACATTTAAGGCAGTCCCCTTTGTTCTTTTGTTACTTGGGAAACTTCTTTTGCAGCTTTATTTTATTCCAGATTCGAGCTTTTCTACATTACTACAGTAAAAAAATGTACTTAATCCTTCAAAGAAGGAGAGGTACAGCGAGAGAGAGAGAGGAACGTGCATGCTATCTTTTCCTACATGGGACGTGCATGAAATAAAGTTAAAATCAAGATATGGAGGCTATAGGCAGCGCAGCTTCATCGTAGTTTCTCAAGGGAATAAAGTCGGAACAAGGAATGACTTTTTAACTTTGAAACCCCACTTCCCACTGCTTACTTGCTGCAAATCTTTTTTCTAATATTGTTCGGTGTTGTACAATCACTGGAAACTGTAAATTCTTCGTACAAAGACAGAGCTTTTGGTTACATGTAAAGCCAATTCGTGAATATTGTAATGTGTTAGCCTTTAAAAAGCTGGAAAGTATACAAGAATCTATGTAACGTGCCAACAATTTTAGTTATGGTTCCATATATGTGGACTTGTGTTCTGCAGCTACGTCCAAAGAAGTAAAATTTTCTTATAGTTTAGCAAGAATTCGCATATGGAATGAACAAAAGCTCGGATCTTCTTTTAATTAATTAGTCATATATATGTTCAGTGAAGTAAATGGAAGTGACTAAGATGCTAGACCCTCTAAGCTAACAAAAGTAAGTTAATATGCTAACCATCTGTCATTTAGTGTTAAAGAAATAGAAAAACTTTGGTGTAACATCAACAAAGATGAGGTCTTGAGTCATTTTTAAATAAGGTGGTAGAGTGAATCAAGATAGTAGCTTGTAAGTAGAGATGCTTCGCAGCTAGTATTTGCTCAAAACAACCAATAGAGAAAGGGGAAGATCCTACAAACTACAAGGGAAGGTGGGGAAAAGAAAATTAGTTGAATGGAGAAGAGCAAGTGTCTATTTCCACATGCAATAAAGGGTGGGGGGAAAAAAAAAGGATGAAATGAGGAATGAAATGACTACTTCAGCTTCAACCTAAAAAGGTGAAATTCAATTCTTTCGCTTTATGGAAGATTTTGGATGCTTTTAAAGTTGGGTGGGGGTAGGCAAAAATTGCCGGGATTTCTAGAGTGTAGCAGAGATATTTTGGTCCCGTAAAGAAGTTGCAGAAGGAATTGTGTAGTGCAAAGAGGAATATCACAACATGGGCATACCGACTTTTTTGGATTCTTCAACAAGGGGTGGAGCCACTTTCCAGAGAGTGGTAGTCCACCCTCTCTTGCATGGCTTCTCAATCAGTCAAGCCTCTTATATGATCTTCATGCCATGTATTTGACTTCTCCAATTTGTAGGTTCTTCACCCATCGGTGTTGTTTAGGGACCAAGACAATGTCTACTTGTGTGATTGAAAGGTTATTGCGATTGGTTAAAAGCTATGAAGATGGTTGGTTAGAGTTGGAAGGTTTGTTGGAACATGTCGCTGGTGGGCAGGACCACATAACTGATGGTTTATAATACTTTTTTCCAGGTGACGAAGGCATGTAGGAGACTAGGCTTGCAAGCGGCGCTTGCCTTCAGGAAATGGCCAAATATGCTATAGTGAGGTTTAGTTCACCATTGTTTTAATTCAATAGAATCTTTGCAGTCATCTTTAGGTGTTTTAAATAAATATTGGAATGTATGTGACAGTTTAAAAATAAATTAGCAAATTTAATCAATTGCTATCCACTTTTTGATAGTCTGCATACAGATTTTAACGTCTACATGCACAAAAACATGTATCCTATTTTTCTATCCATTGCAGTTTCTTATTTACTTCTCACGTTGATAGTATTCAGGCATATCTACTTGAACCGTTTACCTCTAAACTCGGAGTATTTCATCTTTATCGAACTCTAACTTGGCTTGGTCCCAGTTATCCATGATACCCTGGGGAAGTTTATCTTCCTGACGCAGAGATGAATTGATCGCAACCACTACTGATGTAGCTATAAGCTGTGGAAAACTAAACAAAAATGACAAGAAGGAAAGCAGAAATGTTTTATCTGTAATGTAACCCTGATTTTGGAAAATCTACATTCACTCTCATAAAACTGCTATAGAAGTGGGAAGTTTTACTTGATGGACACCTGCTGTAGTTTCAAATGTCCAGTCTTTTTCATTGTGTAAAAGCAATGGATTGCGACAGAAGGCAAGCAGCTCACACGGCAAGTTCATTCTGCACTGTAACGATCTATCAAGGGTTGCAGATAACTTTGGGGGTTTATGAATGGAGCCTTAGTCATGTACAAGAAGGTGTAGCGGTTATAACAATTCAATGCTGCCATGTACATACAATAATACAATACTGACCTTTCGCTGCATCATAGTTTCACTCGTAAACAGAGGATCACTGGAAACACGAGCGTCAAATTTAAAGATATTTCATAACGATTATCCGTACATGTAATGACCTCACAATATTCCCTGAAAACTGAAACGCTTAACAGGCTCGTGCCTCAGGCAGCTGGCCAGTAACAGGTCGACATACACTAGAAGCTTTCAATGATGCAAAGAGGCACGACAATCTAGCCATCATAGGCCTAGCATTGAATTTGGCGATAACTGCCAGTTCCTTACCAGAACTAACACCGTCACATGTGCTGTGATATCCTTCAAGATCTGCCTTAGTTATTAATACCGCATCCCTTGGGGGAGAGTATGCAGTAGTACTTGGCTGGTGTCTACCATATTCCTGAACAGCCTGCTCATTTTTACCATAGACAAGTAAGAAAAAGGCAAGAAGGGAGGTTCTCAAAGAAAATATATCAAAAGAACACTTGAGAGAAGCATCTTTTAAGCGAGTAAAATCGCCGGTGTCAACTGTATTTATCCTCAAGGCTTTCTTAAATACAATGGTTGAACAGGTTAGTAACAAACTCATCTTTCCAGACAAACAAATTAGCGTGCAAGCACTAGCTCAAATGAAACTGTATCCATCTATAAAGAAGTGTCAGAAGAAAATGGCAATAACCACTCATTGGTTGGATAAGATCCCACATCAACAATTAGCAGCTTGAAAATTTACTTTATAGCTGCCCAAAAAGTAGGGTAATATCTTGTTAGTTACCTTCCACTGAGATGGGGCAAGCAACACTCGTGGTCTTCTGGCCCGCACATAGTCCAGGGCAGCATTTGGTGTCATATGTTTATATTCTACCTGCACAATACGGATTCTCTCAATTCAACAGTGTCTAGAAGAGCTAAAAGAAATTCCAATTAGATCTCCAACTACATAAGGATAAATTGAAACAGAAGAACTAAACCACAAAAGAGAGGAAATACCAAATAACATAGTACAATCGTTGTGCTTCTTCCCCGTCCAGCTTTACAGTGGACATAAGTGGTTCTACCACATGCTGCATTCCCTGTAACCATGAACAGAGATAAAAAGGTAACTGGCATGCCATTCTAACAAGCTAAAAGAACATCGAACTACAAAAGACACCAAAAGTACCAAAGCATAGCTGACAACTGTATACTCACTATGAATGAAGTCCACGGCTCGTCTAATGTCAGTAAAAGAAGGAGCAAAGAGATAATCCCTTGTGGGGATTACCAGGTGTTCAATCCCATAAGCCTGTAAGCCACAATGTAATGCATCCATCTCGTGAGCTTTCAAAGAATAACCAAAATATCAACTCCAAAAATGCTTTTTAACATCATTTTTGGTTGGTAAACAAAACAAAGAATAAATAACATAAAGTTCATAGTTCAAGCTGTGTAACTTAAAGAGATATAAAGCAGAAAATTTCACTGCCAAACGTTACATGGCTCATAGAAGATATTGGTGATGAAGAGTGAAACTAGAACGCAATATTTAATTTCTTACAGAAATAAACCATACAAAGTGAGTCGCTTTGCAATTCAAAAACTTGTGAATAAACCACCAACCTAAAAGAAGCATAAGCCATAAGGTGTAGAGAATAACCCACACAATACAAGGATGAAGGAACCAAGGTTTCATATGGTTCGTTAAGAGTGATGACTCCACCAACACCAAGCTGCTTCAGCCGAGGAACATCCTTTGGGAAAGGAACCGCGCCAAGTAACAAATGCTGCAAGACATTAAACAAAGAAACAAATCAAAATACTGATCACCAAATGCTTTGTCTCCACGACAATTTCAAAGCACAAGCCCTCACGAACCACTTAACTATATAGAAACTGAACATTAGTCCCCAAAACTAAGATAAATGAGAAAACAGAGACAGAATCAGAATCAGAAATTGTCCTAGCTACGAATTTAACTGCGTGAAGCTCAATCAAGTAAAGATTCCAATTTTTTGGAACTATCGACAATTAAATAACTCACTTCTTCAGCTCACCTGATAATGCTAAAATCACTGAAACTAAGAAGACAGGGGAAACGGAAACTAAATTTGCTGCATGTAGCTATATCTTTAGATCCCAAATACAAAAGAAAGGGAAAAGTAAAAACGAAACAAACAGGGAACCTTCAGAACCCAAAGCCCTCAACGTTTTTCAAAATTTCTCGCAAACAAACACGAAATAAAATACCATAACCATATCCAAAACTAGAAGATTGGGGTGAAAAGAGAGAACCTGGTCAACTTCGTCCCACCAACGAAACTCGGATTGGATCTTGTTTCTGAATACATTATACAAAAGGGTTGGATAAAATAGGATACGAGCTCCCGCTCCCACCAATGCTCTCTTCGCGTCTACCTTCACCATCTGCTTACTGCAAACATCATCCTCCCTGCCCCGATCGCACTCTACATCCTCCAATTCCTCGATCTTCATCTTCCACTCAGAAACAATCCTAGCATGAAATTGGAATAGCGAATAATTGAGGGATTAGATTTTAAATTGGCAAAACGATGATTTGATTCGTAGGAGGTAGGAGAAGACGAGTGAAGGGAAACGAAACTCACACTCGTGTTGCTCCAATACAACCAACGTTTGGTGTTGGTTGAGGGTTTTTGGAAATTTATATCATTTCTTCTGTCCAAAACGGTAATTAAATTATCGCTCATTTTATATTTCGAAAATATAATAATCGGAAAACACTTTTTGACTACAAAGTATGATACACGATTCAAAATAAACTTGGCATTTGAAATAAGTGATGTTGAACCTTATAGGTATTAGTATCATAACCGGCACTTCATTGAAAACACACTTAATATTTATTTATCATAAAATAAATACATTATAGAAACTACTGACACCAAATTGAAGTCGATAGGCTTGATGACTCGCGTTGAAATTATCAAGTCGAGCCGAGTTAAATGAATTTCAAATTAAGTTTAAATTTTTTAAAAAAATTTCAGACATCGAGTTTATTTTTTAAAAGCTGACAGGATATAATTAATAAAACGACCAAGAAAAATCGAATCAACTAGACCGCCCTAGCTCCAAGTCGACAGACTCGCCCAATACACCTGACCTAGATCCAGAAGATCAAAAAAAACCCGGCTAAAGTACACCAGTAAAAGGACGTTCAGAACAAATAATAGTAGTCACAAATGGGGGAAAAACAACGCCCCAAGACACAAAATCAGACTGGAACAACGCCTCCCTAGTTATAGCATGGGCTACCTTGTTCGCTGATCGTTTAACATGACAGACATCAATGTCACGAAGCTCATGTAGAAGAGCTTTACAATCCGAAACAATTACCCCAACATAAGATAAATTAGAAACAACATCCTTCAAAGCATTCACAAGTAGAAGGCAATT
>JANITW010000008.1:3673872-3696295 GCA_027564335.1 Erythroxylum williamsii | reverse complement strand
TATCCCATGCAAACACGTAAAACCTAAACCTAGCTACGAATCGTATATAAGATATTTTTTTCTCATAATCAAGATACGAAATCATAACCTAGTTGCTTTCTCTGATCTGCTTTAACCTCGCCTTCACCAAAAGACTTACTTGAGCGTCGGAGGGGCTAATCGGGATACCACCCCCGACAAGCCTTCCTTTGTTTTACAGGTGACTTTTTCGTTGGAATCACTTCAGCGAACATCGGAATCATGGATCAGAATGGCAACAATCAGTTCAGCCAAAATCCGGCAGAACCACATACAAAAATCCGGCAGAACCACATACAAATAATCCGAGCCTACAATCTCAATTAAATTAGAAAAAATTTCTTACCAATTTACCAGCGTCTAGAAATTCGTACGATGCGATTTTCAGTACAACGCCTTGGATGCGGGTCACTTCTCACTCGGGTCCTCTTCTAAAGTGGTTAGTTCCAACGATCGGCTTCTGCTTCCTAATCTTCCAACTTACCCAACGACCATCATCATCATCATGATTGGACCCTTGACAAGTATGAATTCGTTAGACAAAAAGGACATCCATTTGATGGCAGATTTGGACTCCCCCGGCTGCTCTTTACTGGACCTGATCCAATGGATCCGCCCAGAATTAGCAATCGTATGTGCATCAGTGCTAGGCAAAACTGTACAAACTATATAAACAAATTACTACATTAAATTTGAATTCATTATATAAAAAATTGTCATTATAGATAAGAGAAGCTACTAATCATCATAATGTTTGGAAAGGAAGCAAGACAAAAGGGTTGTTCAAAAAGACAAACATTTGACAGTCACTTAGATGATGGTGTTACATCACACTAACCCAGTATTTCTAGAAAGCCATGAACAGGTCCAAATTTTTTGCTTAGAAAATGGAATACTGACATTTCTTCACTGTTGCTTTTCACATCCAGAATGATGATAAAGCCTCCATTATTGATTCACGAGCGAAAACTGATGGAATGGCCTATACATGCATACGGTGTCTGATTGGCTAATACTCGTTGGAATCATTTAGGATGAAGAACCAACAAAACGAGGATTTGACTCTGTCTCTCTGTGTGTGTAGGATAATGTATAGATGACTAGCTATTTCAAAGATTCTGCAAATCGTTCTTACAAGAATTCTATCCTCTGAAACTCCTATAATTATATGTTTTCTTTGATTGTTATGTGAAATTAGCTGTATTTTTCATATAATTGAATCATCCTTAAACATTTTATTCTTCTCTACTCCATAAAAGAACATGTAACGCATTTTGCATGGCTCTAGCTAATATGGAAGTAGTTGATATTGATAGTTTTAAGTACATCATTTTGACTTAAACACTTTCCACAAGTAAACATCAGTATATCCGTAAATTGCATGCTAATTTCCTCTCACAAATCTAGAAAAGAGCGTGCACTGAAGTTCAGTTTACTTTTCGACCATGTCATTAAAGTTGCAGCCTTTACAGACTCCTCTACAGGAGGACTGCTGTTGTTGGTTGATGGAGCTGAGATATAAGTATATACGTTCTCCTTTTTTGGGCCCTTGTGTTCTCATGTTTTTGCTTTCTTGGGTTTGTTTGGAAAGAGTGGCCATCAAAGCTAGCTGCCTTCCAATAGAGGAAATGGAGGATGCATGCGCTTGCTTTATAATTGATTTGAAATCTCAATAAGTCGGCCTTTTTCCACCAATGATGAACAAATGTACCTTGCTATAATCATTCACACAAGGAAACAACTCCATGTTACTCACCATTAGTGAAAGCTACAGAAGAAGTTGCGTTGCTTAACATATGGGATTTGCTTGTATCCAACATATCCTGTACAGCACTCCCGTCTGTGTCACAATCTCTGATTTTTAGTTGAATATTGCCTTTTAATGGATTGCAACTACACAAACAATGAACTTTTTGGACTTGACTGAAACCCTGCTGTCTCATTGAACCTGGAAAGCCAGAATTATTTTGATGTAAGCAAAAGCTGTTTAATTGTCAGCCATTATTAACACTTATAGGCATAGCGTTACAGTTTTTGTCTTAAATAATTGTTCCAGAAATTTTGTTTAGCTGAATAAGTAGACCTCTTCGAGTCTTGAAGTCAAAATGGGAATAGATTGGTCCTAACATGTAAAGCTGGAAATTTAAAGAAATGGAGAAAGTAAAAAGAAAAGGGACGATCATTAAAGACCGAGTAACCCCACCATTTTTTTGTTACTTCAATGCAGTGACCTTATTTTCCACTACCTTACAAACCAAAAATCCAATCAAAGTGAAGACCTTGGTAACCTCAACAGAACGAAATGGAGAGTAATTGGCTTCTCACTCTTCTCCTTCTCTCCCAAATTATCCCAAGAGAATCTGCAGGTTTTACTGTTGGTGCTGGCATTGGTGTTGGTATAGGAAATGCAGGTGGCGGCGGAGTGTGGATTGGCGGTGGAATCAACAGTCCAACACCGTCAAGCTCCTCAGCTTCAAACCTCATCAATGCTTACACTGCTCTACAAGCTTGGAAATCAGCAATCTCTGATGATCCTCTAAAGATCTTGGACACTTGGGTAGGCTCTAATGTGTGTTCTTACAAAGGAGTGTTCTGTACTAATGTTCAAGGTGAATTGGGTTCTTCCACTGGTCCAGTTGTTACAGGTATCGATCTCAACCAAGCAAATCTTCAAGGCATACTCGTCAAAGAACTCTCCCTCCTCACAGACATGTCTCTGCTTCATCTCAACAGTAACAGGTTTTCAGGGACTGTTCCTGATACATTCAAAGACCTCGTTTCTCTTCAAGAGTTGGACTTGAGTAACAACTTACTTTCTGGTCCTTTTCCGCTCGTAACTCTGTACATGCCTAATCTCATGTATTTGGACCTAAGGTTCAACAATTTTTCTGGGCCCATTCCTGACGATCTATTCGATAAGAAACTTGATGCAATTTTTCTCAACAGCAATCAATTTGATGGGCAAATTCCTGATAATATGGGTAGCTCTCCAGCTTCTGTGATCAATTTGGCTAACAACAAGTTGAGTGGAAGTATTCCAGCAAGTTTTGGGTTCATGAATTCCAGATTGAAGGAGATTTTACTTCTGAACAATCAGTTAACAGGCTGCATTCCAGAGGGCGTTGGGCTGTTCACAGATATGCAAGTATTGGATGTGAGCTATAATTCGCTGATGGGTCATTTGCCAGACGCAATGTCATGTATGGGTCAGGTGGAAGTCCTGAATTTGGCACACAATGAGCTATCTGGAACACTGCCAGACCTGGTTTGTTCTCTGAAACGACTTCTGAATTTAACTGTTGCTTACAATTTCTTTTCCGGGTTCAGCCAAGAATGTGCCAAGTTGTCCTTCAGAAACGTAGGATTCGATTTCTCTGTGAATTGCATTCCTGGGAGAGACATGCAGAGACCCCAACCACAATGCTCTGTCACACGAGGAGGTGGGTTAAGCTGTCTGAGAATCCCGGCAGCACAACCTCTTGTTTGTGGGTCAATAGGCTCCTCATCTCCATGAATGAGCAGATAAGAGCGTTCACCTCTGACTACAGATGTTATTGTACAACAGGTTGGTGATTGCTGTCTGAATTAATTAAATGGCAATTACATTAGAACGTCCTCATTTATTTCTCCATGGATTGGATTCAGTACAGTCTGAGCATCTTTAATATTCATCTTTGGTATGAATAAGACAAATCTGCCAAGATATTGAAATCAAGAGATCGAAAGATACTGATCGTTCTCGTAATAATTAAAACCAAAGTTAAGCCTGCTAAAAGAAAATACAGCTATAATCAACAAAATTAGAAAGTGATGTGTTCTCTTGGTCACGTGTTGTGTCTATTTGTGTGCGAAGTCACACTATCAGGGACCTTTTTCATTTGTTCCTGTGTATCAAAGATCCATATTGTGTGAAACCGGGCTCAAATCTGCACAAGCCATTAATCAGAACCAGAAAGTTATACCAATGTCATTACCTGGACCGAAACAGCCTGCTAAAGGTTTCGACACAAGAACCTGCACAGTCAAGTTAGACTTATTCCTCGTCGTAAAATGTTCCCAAATCACTATAAGGAAACAGAAAACGAGCATGAAAATTGAACAAAATCCAGAAACCAACATTTCACGCATTCATTTGAGTGTTGGAAGTGAAATATAATGATGGAAGGGCATTTTTCATGAGGAAATAAAACATACATTGTCTTCCATCGCTATAGTACTTGGTCTGATGATCAAATGGAACCAATTGCAGAGCAACGTTAATGGACAGCGCAAAACATTAACACCCGAGGCATAACTAAAAGTGGAACAGCAGCTCTGCTCAACCTAAGGTTGAGAGATGTCTGACTTTTGATCGAAGTATTATAGTGGCACAGTGCAAACATGTAATGAGAATCTCATTACCAAATGATGTGGATGCATGCCTGAAGTCATGTTTGTAGTTTGTTGTGAGGAATAGATGACGAATAGTGTATGATCTAAAATGGGAACTATTGACCGTAGGTGAAGCCCAGGATTTTCAAAGCCCAAACTTGACCTAAACGACATCGTCCTCTTCTCTTGGTTGGTCGTCTATGTAAAGAAGGAAACACGAACGAAACAAACTGGAAGAAATACAATACCGATGGGGATCAGATTCGTCTTGATGGTGAACAAACAGGGTCAGACTCGTCTTGCCCAGTACTACGAATGGCTCACTCTCGAAGAACGTCGTGCTCTGGAAGGCGAAATTGTCCGCAAATGTCTCGCTCGCACTGACCAACAGGTTTCATCTATTTCTCTGTTTCCTTATAAATTTTCAATTTCTGTCAAATCGGTTATGCTGTTGAAATTGATCTTGGGCTCGGATTGCTTGATTGATTTTTTTTCCCAAACTCAGCTTTCCCTTTAATCAAATCTTCTGTAAACCTTTTTTGTGTTGGTTTTATTTTTGGATTGACAGTGTTCGTTTGTGGAGCATCGTAACTACAAAATTGTATATAGACGATACGCATCTCTGTTCTTCTTGGTTGGGGTTGACAACGAAGAAGTAAGATTTATCTTTTTCTCCTGTTTTTTAATCTGTGAATTGAATACATGCAATTCTGATCCTGAAGCAAGTCTTTAGCATTCCCTCATTTTGCTTTTCAATGTTCTATCCCTTTCCTGATGCAGAATGAGCTCGCGATTCTGGAGTTCATTCATCTCTTGGTAGAGACCATGGATCGGCATTTCGGGAATGTGGTAAGACCTGAACTAATGCATTTTCCCACCCGAACTGGGTTGCTAAACTTCGATCTTCTTTCGACGATCCTATGATTCTGATGTTAAAGTTGATATCTTTTCCATTTTGTCTTTGTCCTTGTTCTAAATCGTGATTCCTTTCGTCAGTGTGAGCTAGACATCATGTTCCATTTAGAGAAAGCACATTTCATGCTGGAGGAGATGGTCATGAATGGTTGCATTGTAGAGACAAGCAAGTCAAATATCCTGAGCCCAGTACAGCTCATGGAAAAATCATAATGAAAGGACTGATTAGGCTATCATTTCACTTGGTTCGGTGTATGTCTGCTTTTGGATTCGTGTTTCAGATCATATAATGAGCTCACAGATCTTTTATCTTTCACAGACACAGATTTCGAAGCATTATTTTATACCAGCCATTTAGTGCTTGAATTTCTTGTGCAACTGTATCAGTTGTTTATGCTTCTTTAAGAACATTGCTTACTGCATATTAGCTTAATTAAACAGAGCTCTTCAGGCCTGATGAAATTGATCAGAAAGTTCCAGCTTTACTCTTTACATTTAACTCAGTTTTTTCTTCTACTTGAATTACAAAACGTGTTAAACTTCTGCTTAGGTGAAATAGGACTCATATTTTCGTTTTATAACTTGCTCCAAGTTTTGTATTACAGTTATAAATACAAGAAAACTCATTTAATTTAACTTGCATCACTTGACGGAATCACGAGTACAACTTAATCATCCGACAAACACTGTTAGGAAAACTGTGACCCCAAGTATTTATTTCATCTCGAAACATGGGCATTATTAATTAAGTTTTTAGCTTACTTTATTTTATTTAAATATTTTGAATAACATAAGAATCAGATCTTTACCAAGATTTAACTTCGGCATATAATTAAGAACACACTAGATGACATCTCATCTAATGTAAACCCTTGAACTATGTCCAAAGTAGGACTTTTCAGATGACACGTTAGGGCAGGTTCATCTGGTGAGCTGCTACTCTTCTCATTCAACCATTTTACTTCCACGCAACACCTTTCATTCAAACAATTTCAATATTTAAGCAGCTGGCCTGTGCAATTTCAAGCTATAATGAGCCGTTTGAAAAGAACTAGATAAAGGTGTCATGGTTTCAGTTAAATGTGGCTTTCTATATTGCACTCAAATCATTTTAAACTATTTAATACAAAGAAGAAAAATAAGTAGTCCTTTTGTAAGGTCAATATGTTCCAAATTTACATTAGTTATGGTTAAAAACAATTGGGGCAACAACCGAAACCTCAGCTATATATAATTAGTCCACCAGTGAACACAAATATGTGAATATATACACTCACTGTTCCCACTTAAAAACCACGGACTAACAGTGAGAGATTGATGGGCTTCCCAAAAGCCAGTGCAGAAACTGGGAAAATCACAGATTTATATCAGAAAATTGTAACACACTTCGCTATGGTCAAACGTAAAGTTGCTGGTACACAATTTATTAGTTTATACCTACTCAAAGAATGGCCTTCACGATTGCCAGAACACATCAGGATCGTTGCTGTACAGGGAGTGATCTTGAATTTCTTGGTTAGCCACATGACAATCAATTAGTCGCGCTTGGATAAGTTTACATAAGAGTAATCCAGAAGGAAGCATCCACCATTCACTTTCGTCCCTGCTTGAACCACGAACAATGTATAACTCAAATAGTACATACCAATAGCTATAACTAGCCTAAGTGTAGGCTGAGCTGCTGCTGATACTTACATGCTGAAATTCCATGACTGAACGTTCAGATGCTTCCTACTCGAGTTTGCTTTGTAATGAACAAATCCACACACGAAGGAAACTACCTGTTTAAGATAGAACCACAGAGATGATTTACAATTCACTGATGATAATGAAGAGCAAAGTAAATTGAAGGCAACTATGATTTAGAAGTTTAAATCAAGTTTAACCAAAAGAAAATTTGAGCTGTTCCAAGAGTTTTTTGCACTTTATACCCAAAAACTCGTATAGAAAAATATAGCTCAATATTCATTCCAGTAGTCTTAAAGCAAACAAACACCATTACTAAGCTCACTATATTTTTGACCACCTCATAAAGCTCACATTCAAAATACAGCTTGATGCATGATTAATAACTGATAGTTATTGGCATAGAATTAACTCCAGATATCGGATGAAGAGAATCATGGATATTTGATCTCATCGTCACTAATTAATTCGACAAAGACATGATGTATGGAGGTCAAAGAAAAGGCAGCTACACAACTTACAACATTGATCAAGGATGTTAAGTTCCACAGAGCATATACACGTGCCAGACCTGCTGATCGCCTAGGTCCATGACTAAACAATGCACTGATTCCAGCTGGGAATGGAAACACTATCCCAAGAGGAAGGACGAAAAGAACTAATAGGAAGGTGAGAAGTGAAATAGAATACATCTGCAGCAAAGTAAGTAGGACTAAACTAACGTCTCCTAGAAGTAGAATAGACATGAGAAGACCGACAAGATCCTGCAGCAATGGCACAGAATCAAAAGAGTTAGAATCACGCTTCCATACAGTCATGCAATTATATTATTGAAAAATAAAAAAGAAAACGTTAACATATCTATAGTCCAGTACAAGTACTTCCATTACCTGGTGACCAATAGGTTTAGTGTTATAAAGTAACAAAGAGAAGGGAAAACATATAGATCTCCTAATTTTAAGTGTTCTCAAGCTCTTTGAATGTAAGATGCCTCCAAAAGTCCTTTTGTGAGGCATAAGATGATCACCATTGTTCAGGTATTCTAGTTGATTCCCCTTGCACACTTGGCGTAAACTGCAATTTACATAATGTTTAGCAGTAAATTAGGGGGTAGGAAATATGACCTGATAGTGTAGGTATACTAAAGCAAGAGATGCTAACCTTGAATCTCGCTCAGGAGGCAAGGAATGATTTTGACCTTCAATTGACTGTGAAATGCTCTCAGGTTCAACAGCATAAATCACCAGACCAAACTGGAAGTACCCAGAAGATGTGGGTTGAAACCAAGCAAGATCAGCACGTATACCACATGTACTTAAAGCAGGGTTTCCATGGGTTTCGAGCCAGCTTATAACATGAACAAAGGTGCTTTTCAAGTGTCCACATCGGACCAAACGGAGTTGAGCATTTAGACCTGCTACTAATCGATACCAAATGGTTGGTGGAACAGCCTGGCAGCATTTCAATGTACCATCAAAAACTTTTGCGTTAAAAAATAAAAACAGAATCAGAAATGTGTGCATACTTGTTTCCGCATATTGAATAGAAGGATGAAAAGGTCTATTTTTAAGAATTTACACAGATTTTTAAACATAACAGCAAACCTGGCTCATGAGGCTAGTGACTACATTATCACTTTGAAGGCAGAAGGGGGTCATATAGCTTCCATCACCTCCGAAAACAAAAGATATGGGAAACCTTTGATGGAGACGAGGAATAAGATCAGCTCTTTTCTCATCTCCACCAAGAAAAAAGTCGATATATGCAAGCATTAGATCTGGTGTTGCTGCCACCTACAGAACAAAAACATGAATGTTAACTTGTAACACTAAGGCCAAAATTAGAGGTTCATCAGTTTAGCTTGCACATCATTAGGGGCCAAGGTAATGATTAAAAGTTAAAACATTTTGTTAATTAGGAAGCTTGCTAATGCATCTCTAATACTCATCCACAAGTTATAGTTTTACCAGTTTTCCCTCCCTCTATCTGCTATCCATAAGCATGCATATCCAAGTGTAGTATTTCACGCTAGGAAACAGCCTAATATATATGATACGATACCATGCAATTTCTCACCCTCTATGGACAACACTGCTGCCTTCAATATGATAGCTACAGCTATCATTTTAGAGCAATGCAAAAGAATTGAAGTTAGATAGTAGAATTACTGAAATAGGATTTATTTTGATCTACTTTTAGTTTAAAAGGTTCCTTATCAGCCAAAACTATTTTCCTAGAAACATTATAAACTTCCAGGTAATTTTAGCAAATCTATACGGCCGTGGTAAATCTTATCATTATGGAATCAATGCTTGCTTGCTTTCCGTAGACAAGTGCATATAAGCGTGGAACAACCTAGGGTGACAATGGTGAAACTATCAAAGAACCAAATGAGCATTGTTTTTTTCAAGTCTTGCCTCCTGTTTTATACTGGAATATGCTCTCTGATCAACATTTCTCTCATAATGGATGAACCGTCTAGAAAATATGAATACTCTTAGTAAATTCAGTATCAAAAATGAGCAGAGATCTAATGAAAACTGTTCACAGGAAACTTTGTAACTCAAGTTACCGAGGTAATATGATCAAAAGTGAAAGTAAAATCCACAGAAGGGTAGAATCATACAAGGAATTTTCTGGCAGATATCACCTCAACAGGAATTATTTACAAGCAGGTCAAGTACCAAGAATTTTAAAATTAATCACAACTCGACAGACATTTGCAATTCTGTGAAAGAATCTAGTACGAAAAATAAAAGGCTGCAAATGAGACTGAATTACCACCGCAGAGTTATTGATATCATAAAACCCTAATAGGATCAAATTCATCCATGCTCATGAATATGCTAGCAAGCAGATACATATCTACAAAGAATAGTAAGTAAAGTGCACACATGACTAAAATAATAGGAAAAACAAGAAAACATAAATGAACCTTGATCCCTTCATAAAGTGCACGTGAACGACAGGAGCGCAAGCAAGCGTGATCATACTCTGACCGAACAAAATCACGAAGTTGTTGCAACTTTTTTTTACGGCGCTGCTGAAGCCAAGACCATGCAACTGGATATGCAAGAACAGAAAGAATGCTATAGACGGATCCTTCCCACCATTGATAAGCAGCTAAACCATTAATCTCATCCACAAATCTATTGAATGCATCCTCAAATCTGTCATGTTGATGTCTCATTAAAATCTATTTGATACATGAACTTCTTAGTTATAAAATTACATGCTAAACTTTCGGCAGTTCTAAAGAATGGGCATATCTTAGTAAATTAATACATTTCTCAGGAGATTCCAACTAAGCAATTGGAGAAGATGGCTTACACTATCTCAACTATCTGCTCTGGAGGATAGTGAGGTAGCTGCCAAGGTTCACCAAAAGTATTTGACCCCATAAAATACATCCTATGCACATGACTTTGAGATTCCTCCGTTCTATTTGTTTCCAGTACCTGAAAAGCAATTGATCATCACCTCAGAACAAGATGTGTTGCTAGCATCTCCCGTCCGGCTTTGTTTATTTAACACCATATGAAAAGTACTAACATAGTAAAGAGAGAAATGAAATTGACCTCATTCAATGATTCCAAGAAAGGGAACGAATGATCTATGCGAGAACCATGCCGAGGAGGTAAAGGCGCCGGTAATTCATCGCCCGCAAAATATTTCATCCGCGCAACACTAAGTACAAGAGCTAACACAATGAGGAGACCCAAGAGAATAAGACTGAATAACCATGGTCCACCAAAAGTGTATATCAACTCTTCAAGGGCCGTATAGCAGTTTGGCATGTGGTATCTATCAGAGACACATAGGTATGGACAAGGTCTTTCAGTGACACCTCCTAACAACAATTAAAAAGGGATGAATGAGATTCCAAAATAAAAAGACCGACAATAGTAAGCACATAAATCTAGCAAGTTTTAACATTCAATGGAATTTCCTGAATGAAATAAAAGTAGTATGATAATCAAAATTTAAGCAAGCAATAAATTTGAGATAAAGAGAAGAAGGGAAAAAATGAAACAGTCATCATGTAGCATATAGAAACCGAGAAAGGTTTTTTTTAAGTACCTCGAACAGCAACATACATTGCACGACTAGGAAGCTCATTTGGTGGGCAATTATGACAAAGCATCCTATCAGATCCAGTAACATTCTTGAAAGTTCCAAGAGGACATTCCTGTAGCACAATTTGCTCAACCACTAAACTAGAAGGTATAGTACATGTCAAACAGTCCATATGGAAGCATTGACACAATTTGTCACTAAGGAAAACACTCAGACAAATCAATGGACATGATGATCTTGTTGGTCGACCAGCTTAGATATGGATATCGACATCTCAGTAAGGTACAACTAAATAAGCTTACTTGCCAATGGAGGTTTTACAATACTAAATGAGATATTAATTTAAGAATAGAACTTTAGATCCATGCAATCCTAAGTGTTCATTCATCCTTCGCTGTTTGCAACTACTATATGGATAAGGATCAAACACAAACAACATTTGTCGCATGATGAATTTGGACACCAACCATGCAAAAGATACCATAAAGTCCCTTTGGGCATGGTTTTCCAGTAATTGTTCCATTTCCACCAGCATGTCCTTGACCTTTACCAGATCCTCCCCTGGGAACATGAAAATAGAATACAGGCTCAAAATTCAAATGATTTTACAGAATATATACTTAAGCATCTTTTAAAAGGGAAAAAAAAAAGTCAATATGTGTTAAGAAATTATTGTGATGACAAATTGCTCGACAAATACAGACAGAACAAAGGGTGTTGGGAATTAATTATGGGCATTGACAAACCAATTTGATTACAGACCTAGTCTGGATGCTTCCATTTGCAATTGCTATGGGCTGATACTCATCCCCCTCTGGAATATTTGACCAATGAAAGTGAACCCTTCCCCCACCTCCACCTCCACTGCCCTCGGGACTACCATGCCCTCCAATGGTCGAGATGGTAGAAGAGGAACCTAGTTCCACCATATGTATAAATAATAGAATAGTCCCACCAGAACCACCCCCAGGACCTACGTTCGATGGTATCCAACCATCAGTTTTTTTAACATCTTCTCCAAAGCTTTGCCCGTCAGCTCTAAGCGAACCATAGACGGACAAACTTGATAGAGGATGTTCGATAGAACCCATCACTGTTCCAAGAAAGTAAAAGTCATGCAAGTCAAAAAGACAGGAGGAAAAAGAATATCACACCCAAACAGTTAATGGATATAAGCCTAAGAGGAAAAAATGATTGGTGGATAAACAAAAGACACACAAGAAAAAACAGGCTATCACTGGATACAGAGATTCAATTAACAGAGGTTTGGCACAGAGACGGTTCAAAAACAATCAATCATGGAGCCCATCAATCCCTAGAACTACAAAATCAACCACCACTCAATTTTAACCTACTCCAAACATGACAATGGCATAGTGATAGAAATGAAGGTTGCAACAAAACCATTGGGTAAGTATAGACATGGCATAAATTCAAAGCTCTGCATCAAGGTTATGACAAACAAACTGTTCGAGGACATCATACATGAGGGTTCATAATAATAATTAACCTGGTCGACTTACCAATTACACCACCACCTGCCGTAGTACCAGCTAAACTATCATTTCCACTACCGCTACCAAGTTCACAAGGCAATTCAGCATCTCCATATGTGACACCACCCTGCACATGGCTACCATTATAATATCCATCACCACCTCTGCCACCATGCCCACCACCACCACCAACACCATTATCAAAAACTTCTCCTCTACCCAGCCCGCCAGTGCAGCCTACTCAAGATACAGATGACAATTTAATAGAACAAAATTGCCAGAACATATTTCCATCCAGCAATAGATAATACAGTAAAAATGACTCTAAAACCAGGATTAACATGTTTTTAAGATGACACTCTCCCTGTAAGTGGTAAGCTCTCAAAAAGTGGTAATTGATGGTGCCAAAGTATACATGGTAAAAGCAGCAGTCCACATACCTAACCCAGATGCACTGATCGTTCCAGAGGAGTGCACAATAACAGTTCGAACCCAATGAAGATGAACAACGGACCCTCTCAACAGTCCTTCAACATTAATATATTCAACTCGACAGATCTGCAGCAGCAACACAGTCAAGCATTCATAAGAGAATGGGATCAAGTTTACACACCACAATGATCAATCTGATAGTCTGACCCCGAAAAGAACTTAAAAAGGTTACTATCAAATAACACACCTGAATTGTAAAAGACAGTGAAGAGTTCACATTACAATCTTCAGGCGGATGAATTAGCTCCATAGGGCAATTTTGATCACAGTACAGCAGTGGCGTCCTAGCATTTAAAAAGAAAAAAGGGAAAATGAAAAATTAAAAAGTTAATGTCTCACAAACTAAGAAATGGTACGGTCTCTTTGATTTATTATTTGTAACTCACATATCACTATCATCAGCATTCTCCAAGGGACCCCGTAGAATAGACCCAGGTCCAGCCTTCATGTGACAAAGAAAGATTCATGACATAAGCACAAGATTAGCAAAACATGTGATGGATGCAATTTCTATTATCTCACATATTTAATGCTGATACAAGTTAGAAAGACCATTTTGAAATTTTTGTATTCAATTCTAGGAAACTGAGTTTTGTATGATCATACTTATCTACTTTCCAACAATACCACAGCAATTACTACAATATGATTTCAAAGAGACCACAACTAAGAAGCTTTAGTCCACAAACATTCCTTTCATAAGAGCATTTGTTTACAACTAATTTTCTTAAGATTATAATAACAAGTAAAGGCTCTTCTGAATCCTCCATTTGGAATTCCGAGACAACTTTCTAATTTCATTTCAAAGCAAACTGGAGTTGCAATTTTATTAGATAGAAGATTTCAAGTTGCAAAAACTAAAGAATTAAAAATGCAATTGTACAGAGAGTTGACACTTAAGAAATAAGTGATCATCAACCTAGAAAAGAATTCACAAATTTCTAAACGAATCCAACCATATAAACCTAGAAAAGAAGGGAAAAGAGGAACAGAAACAATCACTCCTGACCAAAATTGACACTTTTGTCATTATCTTATACATAGAGTTTAACTAGTTACTAAAACAACAATGACTTGCATAAGATTTTTCCCGCCACCTTTTCCCTCAGTTCTCACCATGAAGTCCATTATATGCCTCCGGATTAAACAAAGGTCCATCAGAAAATATGGGTGGCAAACCATGCCATAACCTTGCTAGGCACTGGTATTTGCAGTCATCATGTAACTTGTAGATAAAAAGGAAAAATCCTTTGACGGAGAATATGCACATATACCAAAGTAGAAGAGGGTCTATTCACTTACATAGACACTAAAGAACAACGATAAAAACAGGCGTTGTGCTTCAATTATATCTCCTGGTCCGGATAAGTTCAGAAAACCTTGCCCATGAAGTCCCAAATTTGCATTAGAATGTATTACAGAAGATCCCTGATGGAAAGAGATGTGAACATCATTGTCATGTGAGGAGAACACAAAACCAAAGTCCGAGCTTGATGAAGAAAAAAGAAGTGGAAGGTCCTATACCTTGAGGATAAACAGGTTGCTGGCCTCAAGAAAGGATGTTTCCAAAATTGCATCACCACCTCCATCTATAAGCATTGTGGAATTCCACATCAAGTGTATTTTGACAGACATTCGAAGTGCACCATATATCTAGTTCATTGAAAGTATACAAGTGAAGAATATTATCAGCATAAGAAATAGGCAACTTCACTGCATAGAATCACATAGTGAATTGTACAAGTAAAGAGAAGCAAGCATGAAAAAGTTATATCACTTAGGCATCCAGAAAGAAACAATGCCACAACCAAAAGTTCAAGCTATAGAAGCTCTGTAGGAACAAATATAAGAGGCAAGGTACCATTAAACCAAAGACATGGAAGTGCGGAAACTATCGCTGTCAAATCAACATGTAATATGTACAATTAAAATTCAAACACAGAGACTGGAGTGAGATAAAAGAGAAAAGATAAGCAGCCACCTTTCAAACAAACCAAATCAACTTTTCAGTAATGCAACACGAAGCCCTTCATCACATATAATTAGAAAAGTTGTTCTAAAATGTATGGTAATAGAAACGCAGTTACAACAGTACAAGGTCATGGCAATTTACATATATTACATTATGTACATGAATGCTTCTGAAAAAATTTATAAGGGATATTCCTTCAGTGGCTGAGACCACACAAAATAGTCAAGCATCAAAAACCATGCCATACATTTTTTATTTCCTCCTCAGCTTATGCATACTCAGAGAGTAAGAAGAGCCAGCAACTTGCCTTAACAACTGCATCACTCATTAGAAGCTCCTCAGCCATCAACTCAAACTCGGATGAGGCATAATGTGCAAGGCCAAAGCTTAAAACTGCATTAGAAGATAAACTAATCTGTCCTCGAACCTATAGAGAAAAGGATATCAGGTAAGCATGGGAAGTGACAAAGATTTTACTGAAGTTGTAGCCCTGAGAAAGCAATAGGTCACTTGAGTCTCGACAAGATATACACGACAAGGAAGACAACAAACAATTGCAATCCAGGCCAGAGACGGAAAAATTCCAACACAGAGAAAAAATTAAAGATATCTAGTAAATGAGACCCAGAAACATACAACAATGAGAGAGATCCTGCACCCTCAGCACCTATCAACAGTATTTGTTTCTATTTTTTCAGTGTCTCTTTTCACATAGTAAGTGTTAACACCTAAATAGAAGTTACATAACATGTTCAACAAAACACAGGAATTACTCCACAGCCAAAGTACACACAATATTTCAATGTGCATAGCATGTTGGTTGTCAATAACCTGAACCCGACTCCAAAACAAAGGAACAGAAGCCTTTGCACGATTCTGAATATAAACATTTGTCCAAAGATGCTGTTTAGGAAACTCTAGTAGAATTGTGTCAGTACTCGTGGACATGTTGTTATTGCTAACTGTTAGACTCCGAGGAACGGCATCATAGTAAGTTCCTGCAGCCCCTGCATTTTCAGGACACCCCAAACTCCTTCCACCTGTAAAGAATGCAGCTATATTTCATGACTGCAATGTTTGGTCAAATTACTACTAACGAATGAGAATGTAAACAAAGTAGAGCTACAACGCGGTTTACTCTGTTTTGTGCATGCATGATAAAAGGGTAAGGGTGAGGGTTTGGAGAGACCAAGACCCATGTAACAGTAATAACAGCAGCAGCAGCAATATAAATGGAAGAGGAATCCTAATCATACCATGAACAAAGAACTCTGTGTCATCATGCCTACTGAAAACATCAATGGAAATTCTTCCACCACCTCCTCCAGCAAATCCATTACCACCAGAAGCACTTATATTGCCACTTCCTGTCCTGCTCTTCAAATTAAAAGGCCATCAGTAAGTAACAACTCTAGTCCATTTGTACTTGCAAAGCAAATGATAGAAGCCATTTCTGCATAAAAGTTACAGTGTTCAGTTTCATTTTACATCCCTGCTCTTACCTACTATTCCATAACAGCAAGTTATACTCATGTACAAGACACATTAAGTACTTGAGATTGTATACAAATTAGGTTGAGTCCTTCAAGATAACATTAATCATTTTGAACACGCATTGATACATATTACCGCAAACCACTCATTGCATTAAATTGAAATCAAACAAGAAAATTTACATTCTACGAGCCTTGATATAGATGCTTCCACCGGAACCCCCACCGCCCCTTATACCTGCACCACCTCCATGAGCCAACAAATTACAGCTAACCTCAATCGAATTCACGACGTCAAATCCTATTCTCCCACCTCCCTCACCTCCGAAGCTCTCTTCCTTACTCGTAGTCCCTCCTTTACTCCCATAACTCCACGGCTTATCCAAATCCGACCACGAATACGCATCCCCTCCCCAAACATCATCTGGAAGCTTCGTATTATCCGTCACGCAGCTCGCGCCTCTCCCGCCGTGTCCTCCTCCGGCTCCCTGCACTCCCGACGGTGTCCCGCTGGTCTGCGACGGTGGCTCGCCTGCCAAGCCGGTCACATTGATGATTGAGCCTTCCTTCAGCGTTACGTTATACGCGCTCACAAAAACGGTTCCTGCTACTATAACCGCCCTCTGCTGTAAAATGAAGTCGCTACTCATATTGATAAGAACCGAGCAACCTCTAACAGGACAGCTCAAAACGACGCCGGGGAGAACATCCAAGGTGCCGTTTCCTTCTATGTACACATCGTCAGTGAAATTCAAGTTAGTATCGAGCTTACAAACGGTGTCGAGATTTCCGATTCCTAGGAGATCCTCCTCGCAGGACAGCGACGGAGGGTGCGGCGGCGGAGAAGGAGGTGGCGGCGATGGAGGCGTGTAATCGCCATGAAACGAGAATTCATCGGAGTTGAAAATGGAGAAGTCGTCGTTTGGATCAATACTGCTGCTGAAACGAGGGCCAATCGCTATCAAAAAGTAGAACATGAAGTTACAGACGAGAGCCAGGGATAAAGCTAGAGAAAGCTTCGCCATTCATTAAGGAAAACGCCAACTCGCTTTCAACGAATCCAAATTTGAAGCGATTGAATTTGTGTGCGTATAATTTGGACTGAAAGGGTCAAGCTGAATTTGGAGTGGGTCTGTGCTGTGCATGCGAGCGAGCGAGCGAGAGAGAGAGAAAGAGAGAGAGAGAGGGGGAGAGAGAGAGATTTGGAGTTGAAATGAAATGATGACTACAGGTGGTAGAGATGGTAAATAAGAGAAGTTTGAAGCCCTTTTACCAATGAATCTCGGTACTGACTTAGAGAAAAAGAAAGAAGGAGAGAGAGGGGGGGTTTTCTACTAAGAAAGTTTCTTAATGAACATGCTTTTGTATTTGTGTAAAATAACCACCCAACCAACCATTGACATTTAATGATTAAAAAATAATTCTCAGATGGTATAGAAATACGGAAATCGCAGTCAATGGTACCGTTTCAAGGAAAAGTAAGGAAAAGACGTTAAAACGGAAAGCGTGTAGGTGTATCAAGGGAACGGAACAGACGTAGCAGCGGACGGATGGAAAGAAAAGCAGCACGTGTACGGGGCTTACTTAATATTCGTTGCATGTCACTAGAATTGACTGCTTGTTGTCTGTATTATATAGTAATAAATAATTAACCCTGGTTTTGGAATTTGGAGGCTCAAAATGTTGCCACGATTATATTTTACTGGAGCTGTTTAGATCTGGGCCTTATATATTGCCAAAACACTGCGTTTAACTCGCAATACTTGCATAGCAAAGTGATTATTGACATAGAAAGTACAATGGCCCATTCGTCACGAGCCTACTTTCGTCCAAACTTTAGGGCCAGAGGTATTGGATAAGCTCATTACAAGGTAAGTCCAATACATCAAATGCTTTTGGTTTTTTCGTACCGTAACCTTCCCTCTCCGTCGCAGCCGAGTCAAAGATTAAGACACTGCAAACAATAATATCTTCAATTTTTGGTTACGTCATGTATCTATCTATCTATTCTTCGAGTATTTGTATTAACCAGACTCGTTTGGCTGTATCCCCCTAGTCAATATACATTACCCTCATCAATAAAAGAACCTTTTGTGTGTAAATCATTTATGACCAACCTGAATAATTATAATTATCACGAAATTACAGAATTGGGTTGGGTATACCTGCATGGGTGCTGTGGGTTCAGACGTTCATTTCATGGACCGTAGAGGCCGAACCCCTTGACAAGGTTTCACAAACAACAGCCCGATCTGAGACACAAAGGCTCGATTATCACACCAACTAGAGATCCCACGGGCTCGGCCCAAAGTTAACTTTATTTCGATACATCTGTGAAGTCTACTTACCATATAGCCTACTTGGTGCTGAGAAAGTTGCTGTTTGTTGTTTTCGACCGATTGGTTAAGCGGAAAGGTACGCGGTATACCGAACCAAACCCATCCTCTCCTGCCTTTTTCTTAGGTTATAAATCTTAAGAATAAGACAACTGGAGGAAATATTCAAACTCTGTGAATAAGGTAATGGGTTGGGTTCCCAATGATTTTTGTTTAATCAATGATCATCAAAGTGGGAGGCGGAAGTGATTATTATATCGCAAATGCACTAAGATCTGTCTAATCACACCAACCTTATCAGTTCCAATACTTTTTTAAGAAAAAAAAAGATTTTGGGGTCCCACTTATCACAAGTTTGTTCCCTCCTCCACTCCACCAGAAGTAAACAAAGAATCGTAGAAATGCGTCAATCAACACACACATATCGGAGGAGACTTAATGGGACAGTCGTAGAGTGAGAATTGCACATCACCAAAGAATATTGTACCAAAGCTATAACATTTCATTTCAGTCTGTGCGAAATTCAACGGCGGAGAACATCTTCCGTGTCAAGTTTGGCCTGCTTTGATCGCTTTTAGTCAATTTCTAATTTCGTCGCCAACGTATGATCTGGGTTGACTATAATTGCAATTTTGAATATATATATCTTAAAAATAATCTTAATCTTAAATTTTAATTTAATTTAAAATTCGAAAGTAATCAAATCAAGCGGAAATGGGCTTTGGACTTCATGCCATCCTGGTAGTACTTGTATTGGTTCTATTATACTGTAGAGGACACAATCGATGACGACGAAGTAACCTCCGAACCGGTCAAAGATTTCTCTCCCTTGTGCAAGTCATTTATTGTCAATATCAAAAGACAGACCGTGGTGAAACTCTTCCACAATTTTGTACTGACTGGTGTCTAGCTACTCGGTTTGGCGTGTATCGCGGTTGCTACGGAGTCGACGCCATTCGAGTCCATCAGCAAACATGTCCCCAATCTTTGTGACAGTCTTACTTTTTGAAGATGGAATCGCCTATTTTAGACGCCCTATATTTTAGTTTGACAGAATTGTGAGGGAATAAATCATAATTTAAATTACTTAAATTATTAACAAGGTGGTCATTTTTTTTATGTACAAAAAAAGCTATCACATTAAATGATCTTCTATAATGTCGCTATTAAGATTCGAACCTAAAATTTTTACACTCAACTTTTTTACTAATAATCAGTTGAGCTATCGTATAGGCTGAATTCACCCGAAGGTTACTTCTCATAAATCCGCGATAATTACTCGTTCGGGTTGAAAAAAACATACGATAGGTACAAAATAAATGTATTTTACTGGTTAAAGCTTATAAATTTTATCAGAGACAAGATCTTGACAGGTAAAGACAAAAAGGACACTCATATCTATTTTTAATATGTTCTTATTTTATTTTTTATGAAAACTCATTATTAACATTTATAAAGGACAATGGGTTTTTTTTTTTACTTTTACGGTTTTACCTGTAAAATATTAGTGACGGTGTTTTTTGTTTCAAGTTCACAAAACATTTTTCAGACACCTGTGGGAATTTACATTTCCCATTTCCCTTCAATCCGTAGACACGGACCTGTCAGTCACTGGTGATAGACTTTATTGTAAGGATCCGGATCACATCTTGTGGCCTTCATTTCGCTCTGTCAGGACTCGTCATAACCCTCGACAATTCATGGCTTCTGAAAAGTTGTCCACCGTGCATTATTGTTAGGCCCCTCCTCCACTGTCAAAGCTCATTGAAGCAGTAACGTTCATAGACCAAAGTTCTGGGTGCTATCAAAAACAACCAGAGAAGATGCGAAGCCGGATTCCAGTTCGGGAGCTCTAATCTGAAGTTTGTTTTCCATTTAATCTCAAATCAATTAAAATTCACGGCTAGTTGAGATTAGTTTTAAATAACCATATTCTGTGAAAACTACGGAAAAATTATAATAAACGTTAGAACTTTTTAATATAACGAGACTCATATCTGAAAATGCTTGTGAAAACAAGGAGAATGAAACTGCATGACCTCCGATACACCAAGTTCTTGGTACTTGAAGTGGGAGTCGAATAAACCACATGTCACATGAAAAGAATGGATGAGCATGTCGAGTCATAAAGCTTGCATGCGAGGGAAAATAACAGTTCTTTATGTCCTTACGCACACACGTCTACGCATCGAGACTCCTCCTCTGCCCATCAACATTTAGTAGTTTCACGTAAATTGACATGATTCGCTGCATTTCTGCTTCGTACATTGAATCCGGACCCAGCATTGTCTGATTCTAGGACACAACCTTAATCTTAGTTAAGTTTCAAAAAATATCTTATTAACCATTTCACGAAAAGATTTATTGTTCCTACCCAAAAAAAAAAAAAAGATTATTGTTATTAGGGATTCTTTTGGTTTTGTTTAGAATGCGAGTATCTCAAATCCTCCTTTGTCCTTGATTTTGGTTAGCATATTACAGTAAGAATATAGAGCATGGTTAGGTTTATATTGAGACACCGTATATACATATAATTATGACTTTTTTTGGGATTTTTTGGATCATTATTTGATATTTTTTTAGAGATGGTAGTAATACGAGATTGTAAAATTCTTCATATTTTTTTTGCGCCTGCGAACGCTTTGAGAATTCTTGTACTCTCTTTTCACCGTAGTAGATTTATTTTACTAGTTCGTTGTCGCTTTTAGGGTTTTTCCTCACACCAAAGAGTTTTTCACGTGAGTTTGGTTTTAGGAATTTAGACCTTTCAAATTCATACCTAAGGATATATAATAGGCAAAAATATCAGAAAATAATAATACAAGAGAATTTACGTGGAAACTCTCAAACTGGAGAAAAACTACGGGCACCGAAAAATAAATCTACTATATGAAAAATTCTTACAACCACACAATTTTTCCTCTGGCCCAATCTCCCAATACACCAACACACACACAGAGAAATACACAAGACAAACTCTTCAACTCTCACATCAAAATAGGAATTTAACTAGAGTCAAATTTGTACAACAAATCTTTGACTTTGTTTTGGTGCACTAAACAAGGAGGTAGCCACCTCCTTATATAGATAAAAGTCTTGCCTCAATTGTTGTCTCTAACTAATATGGGACAACAAATGAGTCAAACCCAACAATCTCCACCTTGGCGACTTTGATTGATCCCACAACCATGTTCCACCTTAATAAAGATCTCCTGAAAATAACATAACTCTCATCGTAGAGAATTAGCATGCTTTAAAGCATCATGCTCCACCATAAAAACATACCTACTCAGAATAAACTAATTCTAAGCCTTCTACTTCGACACATGTCGAAAATAACCTTGCTGAAAAATTATGGTGCAACTCTCATGTTTAGCTTTCCTAGAAGTTCATCAATCAACGACATAAATTCCACCATACACTTTGCATAAATGTCAAACCAATGCTCGTGTGTAAACTTGTGGACCCGCTAACAGTAACATATCCTCTTTCATGGCAACTTTGGGATTAGCGGCATGCCATGAGGATGTACATGCCCCCTCCTTTTAGAGAGCAAGATCATCATCC
>JANITW010000008.1:3639652-3652496 GCA_027564335.1 Erythroxylum williamsii | reverse complement strand
AAGCATTTTGTGTAGGAGAATAGCCTAGAAAGACACATGGTTTGGATTTTGATTCAAGTTTGTGAGTGTTGTATGGTTGTAACCAGGGATAACACAAGCAGCCAAAAATCCTTAATTTAAGGTAGTTGGGCTGAGACTTAAATAGGCAGAAATAGGGGCTGATCATATGTAACTTTGGCGTGGGCATTCTGTTTATTAGATAGACTGCAGTAGCAAAAGCATGTGGCCAATATGAGAGTGGAATTGAGGCATGTGCTAACAATGTGAGACCTATCTCAACAATATGCAGATGTTTGCGCTCTGAAATTCCATTATGTTCTGGTGTATGAGGTGGAGTTGTTTTAAATGAAATACCATGTTCTGCTAGAAATTGAGTTAGGGCAATGTATTCTCCTCCATTGTCATAATACAATGTTTTTAATGGTTTCTAAAAAAAAAATTCAACTAGCGGCTTAAATCGAATAAAGATCTCTTTGACTTCTGATTTTTGTTTGAGAGGATAAAGCCAAGCGTATCTAGTAAAGTGGTCAACAAATATGACATAGTATCGAAAATCATTATAAGACAACTCTGGTAACATCCAAACATTAGAAAATATTATTTCTAATGATTGAGTAAGAGTGAAGAGTAGAGTTTGAAAAGGGCAACTTATGACTTTTATTACTAAGGCAAGCATTGCAATGAGTAGAATTAGATATTGATGAGATTTTGTTTTGAGATTGGATAGCTGTTACAATTGGTTTAGCAGGGTGTCCAAGTCGGGCATGCCAATTGGTGGCTGATGATGAAGCAGTGGAGAGAGCCAGAAGCGGTTGAGATGAGGATAGCCACTCAAAAACTACATTCCTAGGCGTTCCCTGAAAAATGGTACTTCCCTGCAAAAGATCCTTCACAAGAAATGAGTAAGGTGAGAATTCTACTTTAACATTGTTTGTTAGACAAAATTGATATAGTGAAATTAGATTCTTTTTCATCTCAGGTACACATAGTACATTCTCAAGATTCAGTTGCATATGATCCAAAGGAAGGGAAGCATTGCCAATATGGCTAATTAACAGACATGTACCATCACCTATCATCACATCCTCTATACCATTGTAGGGTTGATGATTTTCCAGATTTGTAATATGAATAGTAACATGGTGAGATGCTCCTGTATCTAAAAGCCAAGGCTGAATACTCGGAGAATGTGGAAGAGGAGCAGCATAGTTGGCAATTGACTGCCATGGATGAGAGGGAACGTTGGATGTTGATGCATAAGGCACAATTCTAAAGGTAGGGCACCTTTTTGAAGAGTGACCTTGAACACCACAGATTTGGCATTTTCCAAGGTAGGGTCGAGAGCCTTGAGTATTGGTATTCCAATTCATTTGATTGTTGTGTTGATTTTGTGGATTATGCTGCTCATGAGAACCTGGATAACGAGTAGTTTGAACAGCGTGGGAGCGCCAATGATTGTGTTAATGAGAATTATTTCTTTTGGCAGAATTGCGATTGGCATAATTTGCTGTTGCAAGATAGTTGCTAGGGATGGTTGGTGGCATTTCAGATTCAGCAATGATGAGTTTCTCAAGCAGCTCATCAAAAGAGATGGGATGTTCTGGGACATTGACATTCGTCTTTACGTCTTTGTAAGTATCATTGAGACCCTCCAATATTTTATCAGTGATATCTTCAATGTCCATTGGCGCTTTTAATTCAACTAGCTGATCTGTCTTTGTTTTTATTGCTTGCATATACTCTGTTATGGTATATTGGCCTTTGACAATTTTCTTGAGTTGGGCTTTCACTTGTTTAATCTTGCCACGAGTGGATTGTGCGTAGATCTTAGCAAGGGAATCCCAAACATCTTTAGATGTGGTAGTAGTTGCTATAAATGGGATAATGGATGGGGAAAGAGCTCCAATGATTGCATTCAAAATGAGCTGATCTTGTCGAACCCAAAGTTGATATTCTGGATTTGGTGTAGGTATATCTGCAACTGTGATGGTAGCTGGTGGACATGCCGTAATACCATCAATATACCCCATGAGGTCATCCAATAAAAAGACTGTAGAATTGGAGCCTCTGGGATAAATAGTTGTTGGATGTTAGTTTCAGTGGAGCCTGAGCAACATCATTGCTCGTGATGGGATTGACAGACATGTTGGGGGTTGAAGCAGAGAAGACATACATGATGAAAAGAGAGAAAAAAAGAAGAAGTGTTTGATGTATGTCTATGGCTCTGATACCATATAAGACTTAAGAATTTGAAGTGTATTTTGTTATTTGTAAAGTCTGAATTGATACAGATATGTAAGGAAACTCTAAACTATTTAAGTGCCTATGTAAGTGCCTAAACTTAAGCTGTATCTACAGTTACAAATCTACATGGTTGACAAATCTAATTAAGAGATTACAAAGAATATTCTAGTATGTGATATGGGCTTCACTGTGGGCTCTATTATAAGATGGATGATGTGATGATAGTTGAAAATATTCTTCGATCAATGACACCAAAGTTTAATTTTATGGTATGTTCAATCGATGCACTTTCATTAGATGAACTACAAGGTTCATTGATGGTCTATGACCGAAATTGGTCCAACAAGACAAAGCAGAGCAAGTTCTAAATGCCTCCATCAACAGCAATACTTCATCTCCAAAGAAAGGAGACAATGGAAAAGGAAGAGGCCGCGGGAGCAAGGGTCGTAAAAACTCAAATGATGATCAATGGCGTGACTCTTAAGGGAGAAGAAGACGTCCAAGTGGAAAGAATTCATCCTCTGACAAACTGAAGTCTGTAGATAAGTTACAAGTTGAATGCTACAAGTGTCTCAGGTATGGACATTATCAATCTGAATATGGTACAAATTTGTCTTAAGGACATGGTGCACTACCTAACTTTGCAGAATAAGAGGAAGAGATTTCTTTACTGATGGCTTATGATGCTAAAGAGCCAGTAAATTCAGAACTATGGTATTTAGACACAGGATGTTGCAATCATATGTGTGGAGATCAATTTGTATTCTCATAATTGGATGAATCCTTTTCATGACACAGTGAAGTTTGGTGACAATTCCAAGGTTGCCGTTAGGGAAAAGGAAAGGTACTAATTCAAACTAAGAAAAACTCAACTAATACTATTTCTAATGTGCTATTTGTTCCATATTTGAGTTTAAAGTTGCGTAGTGTTGGTTAGCTTTAAGAGAAAGGGTATGAAGTTACTATCAAAGGAGGAGTTTGTACACTATTTGATGAAAAATTAATTGCCCAAGCCAACTTGACAAAAAATAGAATGTTTCCGCTGCATCTCAATAATATTCCTGTGCAGTTACGCTTCAACGTAAATTAAAAGAAGAGGGATAGTTGTGGCATTTTCACTATAAACATCTAAGCTTTGGTGGATTAAAGACACTACAGTAGAAAAATTATGGTAACAGGTTTTCCTTACTTCACAATTCCTTCTTAAATTTGTGAAGAGTGTGTTGTTAGCAAACGACACCATGATCAATTTTCTAATGGAAAATCATGGAGAGCGAAACAAGCTTTGGAGTTGGTTCATTATGGTCTTTGTGGTCCAATTAAACCTACTTTTAATGGAGGTAAAAGATACATAGTTACTTTCATTGACTATTTTATTCAGAAAACTTAGGTATATTTTTTGCAGGACAATTTTGAAGCTCTTGAAGCGTTTAAAAACTATAAGGCATCTATTGAAAAGGAGGTTAGTTATCTAATAAAAGCTCTTCTCACCAATTGTGGAGGAGAATACAACTCACAAGAATTTGAAAATTTTAATGAGACCTATGGAATTAAGAAGCAACTAACAGTAGACTCCCTTTAGCAGAATAAGGTTTGTGAAAGGAAATATCATACTATTATTAACATGGTGCATAGTCTTTTGATGAGAAGCTATATTCCGAAGAATTTCTGGCTTGAAGCAGTCAACTAGAGCATTTATATACTGAACAAAAGTCCTACTTTGGCTGTCAAAGCTATGACACCAAAGGACGTATGGAGTGGACAAAGACCGGCAATAAATCGCTTCAAAATTTTTGGGTGTGTTGCCTACGCCTATATCCCAGATGAAAAGAGAAAGAAATTAGATGTTAAGGGAGTAATTTGTGTTTTTCTTGTTAGCAAACAATCAAAGGCTTATAAATTTTACAATCCTGACACCAGGAAGATTGTAATCAGTTGTGATGTTGTTTTCAATGAAGAACAAATCTGGCCATGGCCTCAAAGTACAGTCAAACAACAAATTCCAGTGGATTTGGATGGAGATGATGACATAGTAGCAGACCAACATCTAATCATCTTGAAAATAGTGCCTCTATAGCCTCTGAAATTGCACCAGAAATAACAGAATCTAATGCACCAAATGAAGCAATAAGGTTGGAGGCTAAATGTGTGCGAAAGAGACCAATATGGATGACAGATTATATGGTAACGGAAATTGGTAAATCTAAATCTTCCCTCACTCACTTTGCCCAGTTCTCATATTTTGACCCCATAACTTTTGAAAGTGTTGTCAAAGATCCAAAATGGCGTAAGGCCATGGATGCTGAAATTGCTATAATTGAAAGAAATAATACTTGGGAATTGACCAAGCTTCCTAAAGGCCACAAAACAATTGGAGTAAAGTGGGTTTATAAGAAGAAATTGAAGTAGAATGGTGAAGTTGACAAATACAAGGCACACTTAGTTGTAAAAGGCTATAAGCAAGAGTTTGGTGTGGACTATAGTGAGGTTTTTGCTCCAGTCGCATGACATGATACCATTCGTTTGCTAATTACAACAGTAGCTCAAAACTCATGGCCTATCTTTCAGTTAGATGTGAAATCGACCTTCTTATATGGAGATTTGAAAGAGAATCTATTTATCGATCAACCTTTGGGTTATATTAAGAGCGGAAATGAGCAGAAAGATAGATTAAAGAAAGCTCTATGGACTAAAACAAGCTTCATGTGTTTGGTATAGTCACATTGAGGCTTATTTTCTGATAGAAAGATTTCACAAGTGCCTATATGAGCACACACTTTTCGTTAAAATAGACAATGGAGGAAAAATGATTATTGTTTGCTTATATGTAGATTATCTTATATTCATTGGAAATGATGATGTCATGTTTGAAAGGTTTAGAAGATCCATGATGGTTGAATTTGAAATGTATGATCTTGTTATGATGCGTTATTTTCTTGGTATTGAAATAGTTCAATCTACTGCTATAATTTCTATTCCCCATAAGAAGTATGTTGGAGAGATTTTAGACAAGTTTCAGATAAAAGATTGCAATCCTGTGGGTATATCAACTGAGTCTGGATTGAATTTAAACAAAGGTTATGAAGGGAAGAAGGTTGACAGCACACTCTTTAAGTAAATAGTAGGTAGTCTAATGTATTTGACTACAACAAGACCTGACATTATGCACTCTGTAAGCTTGATTAGTAGATTCATGAAGAATCTAACAGAGAAGCATCTCTTAGCTACAAAGAGAATTTTTCAGTATTTACGAGGAATTAAAGATTTAGAATTGTTCTACAAGAAGGGTACAAGGTCAGAATTGATTGGATTTACTGACAATGATTGTGCAGGAGATCAAGATGATTAAAAAAAAAACACTTGAAGTTATGTCTTTATGTCAGGTTTAGGATCTGTATCGCGGTCTTCAAAAAAACAACCAATCGTCACTTTATCAACCATTGAAGTATAATTTGTTGCTGCAACTTCATACGCATAACGCATGTCAAGCAATTTGGTTGAAGAAAATTCTCGAGGAATTGAACTTTAAGCACAGCTATTACAATTTATTGTGACAACAATTCAGCTGTAAAACTCTCTCAAAATCCTATTTTACACGGCAGAAGTAAACATATAGTTATGAAATATCGCTATCTATGAGATCTGAATAAGGAAGGAGTCATTAATCTTATATACTGCCAAAGTGAAGACCAAGTTGCAGATATATTTGCTAAAACCCTCAAGTTGCCTCCTTTCATACGAGTGAGAAGAATATTTGAGGTTTGCTCCATAGAAAATCCAACTTAAGGGAGGGTTATTTTATGATTAAACTGAGTGTTTACACATCAATTTAACGGAGGGATTGTTGAATAAATCTTTCAATTATCTACGCATTTTATTTGTGTTAGTCGTTAGGTCTGTTAGATTGAGTCTATGAGTGGTGCCTATTATTCGGTAGTTTGTTAAGTAATTCATATTTCTTTGTTCCTATTTGCTTTACATAAGCCTATTTAAAAGCTAGGTGATTGATTGAATAAATATACTGGTTTTATTCATCTTTCTTCTGTTAAATATTATCAGCTTTATTGTGTATCCAATTCTACCTTCTCTCTTTTTCTTTTTCTTTTTCTTTTCCTGTAACGTAGTCTAATATGGATAATAAACCGTCTTCCTTTGTTGGTTAGCCCATCTAGTGATACACACTACTGTTAGTAGAAAGACTTACTAAACTTGTAAACTACGAAGCTGGTAACGGAACCTTTTCCAGTGATTTCCCTACTTCCACATTTTTGGGGATAACTGTGGAAATTACAAGCAGTTTTGAACTCCTGAAAGTTCATCACTTGCTTTGCCAACTTTGTCAATCAGAATATGGACAAATCATGAATCTTTGAAATTTCGGACGCCATCAGACGAAGGTTTTGGGAAAGAGAGAGACAGGAATTGCAGGAATTTAGGAACAAGAAGATAAAATAATATAGTTAGAAGAAGATGAAGATTGATGTCACACTTGGTGAATTTGACAGGGGTTTTGGACAATTCCGACAAATACTACTATATATCGAAGACTGGTTCAATGCCTGTAATTTATGGTAAGGTGTAATCCTTACCAAAGATCCTCCAGACAATAATAACCTGTTAAAGATGTAATAAAGTAATGAGCTCTTTAAACGTACGGTAAGATTTACATGTACCTTGCTCAACAAGCAACGCCATGAATTTAACTCTTGTTGCTGTTATTAATTCTGGAGTTTTAAATTTTTCATTCAGAGTCTGTCCACCCAAACAAAACCCATAATTTTATCAACTGTAAGAAATATCTTTTCCATAGTCGGTTAAGATGTGTCATTTGACCATTTACCAACTCCACGGTCTTCAAATGAAAACGTAAAGACTAATGATATTTTCTATTGTACCCCAACCAAAAGAAAAACGACAAATAGTGTGGGTTAACTTTTCACCTTCATCTTGCGGATCTTAGGCAGGCGGTAACGAGAATACCTATGACTCCATAATTTAGGCAGACAGCCCCGTGATTACCATCCTATCATTATCAATACCAACTTGCCACGTGGAAACCGTATCTGATTACCCATGATGTGCAACGCTTTTGTTCTACTTTCAAACCTGCTAAGCAACCAACCCGTTACTCGAGTTTCTCCATTATATTAACCGCATTGGAGATATATCTCAATTCTCATTCCCATACAGAATTAACCTAACCAGGGTTAATATTTGACCCAACCAGAGTTATTCCCCCCACAGCCCACTCCTTTAAAGCAGTTTATATACAAACCAGAGCTTGCCGGTGATTTGCATACACATACCTAATAATATAAGCCCACCTTTTAAACTCCTGCGAACAAGATGATGCTCGGCGAACGACATCGTCCAAATCCGACGGTCCATGTTCCGCCGTGGACACTTGTCGACGATTCCAATCCCGAGTTCTACACTTCCGACTCCGGCAATGTCTCTGCCGTGTCTGACTACAGTCCTTATTACCTCCAAGAAGCTTTGGCGGCTCTGCAGTGCTATCTCCCATCGAACGACCCGGAGCTGGAGTCGGAATCCGAGATTTCTGTTCTGGAGCCTGACTCTCCTGTGGACTCGTACTCATGCGATCAGTTCCGCATGTTCGAGTTCAAGGTGAGGCGGTGCGCACGTGGCAGGTCACACGACTGGACCGAGTGTCCCTACGCTCACCCGGGTGAAAAGGCCCGACGGCGAGACCCGAGGAAATATCATTATTCGGGTACCGCCTGCCCTGAGTTTCGAGAAGGGAACTGTAGGAAAGGGGACGCGTGTGAGTTCGCCCACGGTGTTTTCGAGTGCTGGCTGCATCCGGCGAGATACCGGACTCAGCCGTGTAAGGACGGACAGAACTGCCGGAGGAGGGTTTGTTTCTTCGCTCACACACCGGAGCAACTTAGGGTTTTGCCTCAACAGAGCCCGAAGAGCCTCAACTCGCCAGAGTCCTATGACGGATCGCCCCTGAGGCAAGCTATTGAGGCGTCGTGTGCCAAGTCGCTGTCGTTCTTGTCCTCTCCGCTGTCGATTTCACCACCGACTACTCCGTCTGGCGATTCACCTCCGATGTCACCAATGACTCAGACGCTTAGTCGGTCACTTGGGTCGACTTCGATTAACGAAATGGTGGCTTCCTTGAGGAACTTGCAGCTAGGTAAGGTCAAATCTTTTCCGCCTTCATGGAATATGCAGGTTGGTCGATCCGTCGGCTCACCCAGGGGGTCAATGCTTCGACCAGGATTCAGTAGTGTGCCGACAACTCCAACCCGTGTAACAACCCGATCTGGACCTGCCTATGCTGATTTCTGGGATAACGCTTGTGAGGAAGAGCCTGCAATGGAGCGGGTTGAGTCTGGTCGGGACCTGCGTGCGAAGATGTTCGAGAAGCTGAGTAAGGAGAATTCTCTCGGTCGGGCCGATCCGAATCAGGCCCGATGCACCGGTACTCCTGACGTGGAGTGGGTCTCGGATCTAGTGCAGTGAGCCAGTGACAGTATGATTCCGCGAGGTTTACAAAAGAAATTGTTAAAAATGATTGCTTCCGTTAAAATCTT
Source organism: Erythroxylum williamsii (assembly GCA_027564335.1). Classification (NCBI taxonomy): domain Eukaryota; kingdom Viridiplantae; phylum Streptophyta; class Magnoliopsida; order Malpighiales; family Erythroxylaceae; genus Erythroxylum; species Erythroxylum williamsii. The sequence goes on along the minus strand of JANITW010000008.1, from coordinate 3,643,689 downwards.
ATTTTTGAGTTCGTTTTGGGCCTCTCGTTTTTAACCTGTGTATATAATCTCTGAAACTGAGAGGGGGGAACGAGGACATGCTTAACGTAAGATTTCTGATGATAATATATATGTGTACATGTTTCAAGACAAAAGTATGAATAGCAAATATTAAGGTTGTTAGTATGGGGTGAAGAGAACTCTGTTTTGGGGAACTCGGTAAGTTGATTCAACTCTGGAAGAATTTGGACATAACTTTTGCTGTTGTAGGTACCTGGGCAGACTGGATATCTGTTCCCTATATTCATGTACTTCTGTCGATTCAAGTTGCTTTATTTTCTTGTTGATATATGTAATTCGGTGATCTTTTGATATTGTAAGAGAACCTTCAAGACTTCTATGTAATGTTTTCTCATATTAATGCATTGTATATCTCTTCATTCTACTATGTATCTTTAGCAGGACCACAAAATAAGATCATCTTTATTTGTTTTTGATGCTACGATAAGTGTATCAGATCTTTGTCAAGGGAAGACTTGTAGCGGTCAAATTGTCCGCATTAAAGGGTACAGAAAGCCGGGTCGGCTGAAGCTTTTGTGAGTATATATGTAAAGAACTATTGGGGGGAGAATGGCCGGTTTCTAACATTACTTTTGGACTTGGGCTCTTCGAAAAGTAATTTGTTGAACGTGTTTCGTGACTTAATACTATCTGTGATTAAATTTCCATCGTTGGATTAGAGGTTCTAATTTTTGTGGCGTTCAACTTCACGAGCTAAAGCTAAAAGCCATACGAGACATAATCCTGATTGGGATAGCCCTGCTAGCTGATGTTGAACTGCTGATGGGGATTGCTGAAATTATTATTAGTTTAGGTGGGGTTAGTTGGGGGCATTTGTCTTGGATAGAGATATTATATATATATAATATAATATAATATCTTGTAAGTTAAAAAGGAAAGCATTGTCATGAAAATTTCTCTTGCCAGAAAAATTCAACTGATCAAAATACTTGGTTTTTAGGCTTAAGTTGCATTGTAAGTTTCTGAAAAATGTCATTCGATATGCATAAATTCCATGAAAATAAAATAATAGATCTTCCATTAATATAAAATGGTCCCCGGTTCCTGAAATTTTCCACGGAATTGTCCATAAGATGCTGGCAGTCCTTTATATTTCCATGGTGGAGGCACGCCACACCCGGCAATTTAAAGCGAAGTTCCTCTTTCAACCAACAGGACTGTTGAAGTTGTAGCAGGACATGTGGCTTGTACAATTCTTTGGATCATCGGAGCAGAGTTGGACCATACTTACCCATAAAGGAAGAAAAAGTAAATCAAAACCATTTATTTGTTTTCCGGATCTCAATGTTTGTTCAGCCGCGTATGAGTTCTTCTATCCACCGTACTCTGATTGTTCTTGATGATCAATCATCGACATGATTGTTGATGGATGCTTTTGCAGTCATGTACATGATAGACTTATCTTCCGAGATAATGTTAAGAAGAGCACTGTTCTTGTCTTTGTCAAAGATAAAAAAGTTGGAAGAGGTGGTCCAGCCTTATTCTATGCATGCTCTGTTCAAGATTTTTTTGGTTGAAATTAACTAATGAACAAAGCTTGAGGTCTTAATCCTTGTGTTTTATAATTCTAGTAGAGAGATTTTGCAACGGAGATAAAGATGGTCCGTGCTTTAGAATTGAAACCAAGATACGTAGGACACATATTTGTCAAATGGTAGGAGCGTGATGTAGTGCGACTTCCCGGCAGATTGAGATCACCGTCAACTTAAGTTACTGAAGCCATACCCTGAACGCGTCATCAGGTCGCTATCATCATATCATACTTGGCAAATGGGTTACAATGGCCAACCTTTTAGTTGGGGAACTTATCCCACGGTTTAAGGTAAGAGTGTTTTGTCCCAAAACATGTGGCCTTTTCACTTTCTAACTTGGAAAAAAGCACACAACAAGAAGCATAGCCGACGAAGTAGTTGGAGTTCCACATTCTTACGTCATATAATGTTGACATGTTATCTGTTAAGCTAAGGATTTGGTGATCGTTATCAAAGTCGATCGTATTAACCACGACCTTTTACAATTAATCATCAGAATATGTTTTCGCCAGTCTCCATTATTTGGTTGTTCAACTGAAGCTTCAAGGACTGCAAGGTTAGCAACCATGAAACCAAGTCTAAAACAAAAAGATGGGTCCACCCGTAATGTTCCTTGTTATACTTTTAATGAATTCACCATGTAATTCAAAGGTCTCTCCTCGGAAGTCGGAACTCCTTTTGGGATTCAAAAACTGAGATAGATTTTGGTTTTCCCTGTGAAATTGTCGATGCATATTCGACAACAGCCTGTTTCGAAAAAGTGGGTATTGGATTCGTCACCAATGCTGTGTACGAGCACCAGGACAGTGACATCGGGGATTGAGTTAATGGGTTAGAACTCGAAACGCTGTTGAGACCGTTCATGGTTTCCGATCAATCGCTGCTGGTGTTTGTAATCATTGAATTCGCATCCCCTTCCCCGCCGTTGTCTTCCGACAACTCTTTCTCTAATTTCTCTACCTGATTTATCATCTTATTTTGTGTGTTCTGTCCAATAATACGGTTTCTCCTACCATGTTCTGGTTTCGGATCGGAAAGCCTGGTCTTGTTAGTGAATGCTCGGTTGAAACCCAAGATTTACAGATTGGGGTCTAAGTTGACGAAGAGGCGGAAATCCATAGAGTTGTTAGAGGCGTGTTAGCCGAGAACTCGAAGGGCCACAAAACATTGTACAGATCGGAGAATTATGCTGATACATCATGGGTTCATTGACAGGAGAAGAAGCCCATTTAGTGCCGAATTAAGGCTTGGATCTGTTTCTATCGCACCCTCGATGCGCATGGGGTATTGAGCTTTGTAAGTGAAAGCGAACGGAAACTCTGAGAGGCTTGATAATGGATTGGGCTTATCTTTGTTCAACTCAACTATTATAGTGCAATTCAAATGGATGAGACTTGAAATACCAACCTTAAAGTGTGGCGAGTATTATGATATGTAAATGAGTTTGTTCTAAATAGAATAGCAATGGGTTGATAATATGATTCTAAATTTAAGCGTTTTTAATGAGCCGATTTATAAGTTAGGATCAGACTCAGTCAACTTGAGATCTAATTATTCTAAGTAAAAAGACATTATTTTGTTTAAAAGAGTAAGGTCTCAGGCAGGTCTGAGCATATACAACACAAATTTGGACCGAATAAAAATCCATTGTTTATATTTTTAATTTTAAGAAAATTATTTTTAAAAATTGGTGGAGTTGACCCATTATCATCCCTAATTCTAAAGAGATTTTTGTCAACTTAGTAATTCACTACACACTCTATTATTATTGAGTTGTGATTAGCCATTTTTTTTATTAAAAGGAAACTACTTAAATAGATTACAAAATAAGTCTGGAGAAACAGATCCCCAACATATCCTCAAATAGGATACGTTAGCACCCAATAGGTGCAGTATCAAAATATGTTAGACCAACGTCAGAATGTTCGGCCTGGGTGACAAGTTAGTCAGCACATCTGTTGCTTTCTCGGTAGACATGCCGATGTACAACAGACCAGTTCCGGGTGAACAGTTCATGAATACCTATTATTGTGGGGTTGAGCACCATGGAGCGGTTGTTCGGGGAAGAGATGATTTTGTGTACTGCGAGCGAATCCACTTCCAGTTCTAAGCGATGGAAGCCCAGTCTTCAAGTGAGCGAGAGTCCTGTAAAAACTTTTCAGAGTTCGGCAGACAACGGAGTGCACCAACCTAGATTTTGAGTGAATCCTCCAAGCCAATTACTGTCGCTATCTCGTATGAGGCCACCTACTGTAACCGAGAATTGGGAGCGATTGCTTGCTCCATCTGTGTTTAATTTTACCCATCTAGGGGGCGGTTTGCGTCAACTGATGAGTTGCTCTTGTCGAGGACGGTATCTGGTGATGCTGTCGCCTGCAACCAAATATAAAAGTTTTCACTTCCGTGGAAACAAATTAATGCAGTAGCAGCAAGCGGATATCGTTC
>JANITW010000008.1:3556452-3581621 GCA_027564335.1 Erythroxylum williamsii | reverse complement strand
ACATCTATAAATTATTAATTTTGACTATTTTAAAATCATCCTGATATAAATTAATATTGATATAGAATTAAATTATGAAAGTATTTATTAGAAAATCCCAAATCTTCAACTTGAAAAGTAGAAAAGCTCATAAAAATCTAGCTCTAGCTTAAGCCTGACTTAACAATTTCTGTTAGGCTCGGGTTAGGTTTAAGACTCGATCAAATTTGAGGCAATTGAGTTCAAGCTCATTGTTTTTCATTTTTATTAAAATAGAATATAACATTATTTTTACAAAATGACATCGTATTCCTTATTAATGTCAAACCTAAGGCAGTCGAATTCAAGCTCATCGTTTTTCATTTGTATTAAAATAGAAAATAACATTGTTTTTTGCAAAATATCGTCATTTTCTTTATAATTGTCAAGCCTCATAATGGGTCCAACTTAGGCAGCCTGAGTCCAATTGTAACAGCCTAGACCACCCACTCATAGATATTGTCTATTTGGAATTGTCTATCAGACTAAGGTCCTCACAGTTTTACTCTTCTCGCACCAGAAAAACGCATCTATAAGGAAAAGGTATTTGTACCCTTATAAGACGTATTTCGTTATCCTCTTTAACTGATACGGGATCTCACAATCTACCCCCTTACTACTCCACCACAACCCTCGTGGGTTATTTAAGATGACTCCATACATAAGACTCAAGCTCAAGACCTTGGTTAAGGATGGAGGAGCCCTTTCGATCAATGATGAACACAGTGTAATTAATATCGTACCGTTCCGGCCGGTACCAGCCGGAACGCTCCATACCGACCAAAAATCGGTACCGAAACGGGCTTAAAAATTTCGAGTCTGAATTTCGGTGGGTACCGACCGATTTCGGTCGGTACCAGCCGGTACCGTCAATACCGAAAATTTCGGAACCGTTCCGCAAGAAAAATTTATCTAGGGACCAATTTGCAAATAAAAAAATTTCAACCCTAAATTAATTAACCTACGGTAACCTACCCTGACTCTCACCTCACTCTCTCATCGTCTTCTTCTCTCCTCGTCGACGCTCCCTCTCTCTTCGTCTCTCCCTTCCATCGGCCTGCCTTGCCGCCTGTTTCGCCTCACCTCTGGCCTTCAACCGTCGTCCACGCCTGAAAACGTCTGCTGCACACCGTCTTCGCCTCACCGTGACCGCACACCGCACGCCGTCTTCGCCTCCTTGCGCACATCGTCCGTCCGGCCTTCTCGCGCAGACCGCACACCGTCTTCTCTCCATCTTCGTCCTCCTCGCGCTCACCATCAGGCGTTCTCCACCGCAGTACCGCACACCATCCAGCGTTCTCCTTCGTCCATCGGTGAAGACCGATTGATATTTGAAATTTGTTTAATTTTTCATGGCATTTTGATTGTTTGATTGTGTTGGTTGTTGATTATGGTGGATTTGAGGTGAAAAAATGGTATTATTGTGTTGGATTTGGGGAAAGTTTGGTAGTGGCTTTCGGTGGAGAGTGGGCACTGTCACCGAATGGATTTGGGCAAAAATAAGGAAGTAGATTTCGGTTGAATTGAAAATTGTCAGGGTTTGGAGATGTTTTCAGTAGGAGTTAGTAATTTTTGTGATGTGTTTTGTGAGTTATTAAATTAATCCGAAAGTGGAAGATTGAAATTAGATTTTGGAAATGAATTTTAGCAAATTGTATTATGGACTATTTTGCAATTTTTAAAAAATTTAAGGACTATTTTCTAAATTTTAAAAATATCCCGAAACAATACCCGGTACCAACCAGTTCTGGTACAATTCCGTTCCAGAGTCTAATCCGGTACCAAGTCCGATACGATATTTATAACATTGGTTAGAAGCGCATAACTGTGTGGTGAATATGGATGAAGATACCCTGGCAAGGGTGGATAACTTTGTATATCCAGAACAATACGCTTCTCACGTAAAGAAGGTTGAAATTAGAAGTTTACAATGCACATATAAGAATAAGCTTCAGCTGCTTGTGTTAAACTAGAACAGCTGTAGATGCCCATTATGTAAACCAGAAGTACAGCTCACTCATTTGCAGTCCAGTTTTGCTTAACCCAAATAGTTATACTTAGGATCTACTGTAATAGCTCTAGGCATTTACATCGCAAATCAGAATCACATGGAGTAAGTCATTTGAGCCAGAGTTAGGTTCGATGCACCTTCTGTGCAATTAACTTTATCTCTTTGATTCTTTCATCGACCAATTGCTGCAGCTGCTGTTCTTGGTTTGTTTGATTTTCATCCATCGGAACACAACTAGCTTCACAATTCTGTGACCTGAACATTACAAATGACGCCTCAGGATCATAATCACTTGGGACTTCAATCACTTGCTTCCCGCCATTCTCAGAATCTTTCCCCAATATATCAGTCCTAATACGATGTGAAATTACTGTCACAAAATCCTCCATGAGCTTCTCAACAGGATCAAGACCTAAATAAACTAAAATCTCCCAGCACTGCAGAAACTGCTTTTTGTTGATTTTCAAGGTTTTTCTAACATCCTCAACTGCACTTGAAGGTGGTACAAAACGTGGCACATGAGTTCTCTTTGATAGTTTACTGTTCTTGAGATGTGCAACAGCTGCGTTGACAGAATCTTGGATTGGCTCAAATTTAAGCAACCGTTGTATGTCAACACATGTGCGAACATGTTGAAAGTAATCTAATGGCTCTTCTACTGTTAGTTCATAAACAACTTCATGTATGGCAATATTGTTGAGCACCTCAATTAGGTGACGCCCATAACCCTTGTGTTGGTAAGGCGGCAACACCAAAATCTGCCATCAAACAGAGATCCATCATATAATGCTTTACTAAGAACTGAGAAATGTGTCTGCACTCAAGAAAATATTGGAAAGTTCTGGAGAGGAACTAAAAACCAAATTTCTCTGGACACAACTCAATTCAGAAGGTGGAAGCAAAATGAACCTGACCAAGTCGTAGACGTATGCTGTCAGGATAATGATAAAAGCGATATACAGCTGCAAAACCCAGCAACGTTCGTTGAATGTCCTCTTGCTGATTATTTTTCTTTTGAACCAGGACATATAGATCCCATCCTGGATCAGTAACATCAATTGGATTGCTACCTGGTTAAGAAATCTCAACTGTCAGAAACTAAAGTTTCAAACAGCCACAGAAAGTTGTACAATATAGATTGATTTGATGAAAGTATAACCATCAATAAGAAGAAGGACAAGGGGAACCAGGCGACTATATAGGTGTCCAGCGGCTGCACTGTCTATGACCATGCGAACAACCTAACCAATAACAGAACATATTATTGTAAAAGCATACCAGTTATGCAAAAAGAACAAAACCAACAGAAGAAAAAAGGAACCCAACATGGAAACGTAGAAATCATTTTTGCAACAGCATTCAATATCTTTTCCTTGTTGCTCTTCTGTTCCTAGGGGCTCTCACCATCAACTTCTCTTTCATTCTAAAATATATCATGCCTCAAAATAAATTTTGTAACCAACTATAGATCTAGTTACAGCCTTCTTCAAATAACTCATTCTCCATGCATCAACTATTGGCTGTCTCAAAAGTTCATCCACATCAATATCAAGACCTAATTTGCAATTAGATCCCAGGTGATGAAAGATGGAGTTGCCCAAAAATACAGGAAACTAGAACCCAAAATGAAAAGCTACAAGATTGTTCTTCCTTAATATACACGATACAGATTGTATAAGGAGTACCTCCAGATCTGAATTTGTTGCATCCAAATGGCCATTTGAATTATGAACTTGCCCATATAAGGCTTTTGGTGGTAACATCTCCCCATTCGAAACAAGTGATCTGATAAATTTCACACATGAAGTAAATGAAGTGGTGAAACTTAAAAGGGCATCACAAATACAAATAAAAACTTGATTGGAAGATACGAATGGCAAGACCACAAAAGTACCTAATAATATGAGTTTCCGTCAAAAATGTCTTAAGAAACTCATCTTTGCTCTCTACCAGAGTCTCAGCAAAAATTTTCTGTTGATACAACTTAATCAGTCAGCTGGTCTTCTTAAAAGAAAAGAAAGATACATGATACAGGAAACAAAAGCAGCTTATATAGTAGCATCCATTGCATACCTGAAGAGCAGATTTAAGATCTGTGATACCTTTTCCTCCCTTACAACATGAAACAAGGCAATCACTAAATTGAATGATAAAACCAAAGCTATAGCCAATTGCAAATAGGATCTCGGTGATAATAACAACACAAACATCAAACATGGACACCATTACTCACATCAGACATGCTCTTAAATGTAATATCTGGATATGCATGGAACGATATCAGGCTGACCCAGACGTTTATCTGCATGAAACATATTAAACACAATGGTTGAAACTTTCTTTTGAAGTCAAAGGAATGTGCCCATAAGGTAAAAAATTAACTTTACCCCAATGATGAGCACACAAGACCATTCTTTACTACTCAAAAGAAAGCAAAGGAAATGTTACTACCTTTAGTTCTTGGTAGCCATATATCTTTCCATCCTCATCAAAAAAGTTAGTCAGGTCAACACCAGTCAAGCAGAAACCATCTGAAGCACCCACTTCTTCCTTGCAAGAGACTACAATACAAATGATCAAGTTGCATAAAAATAAGAACGCTTAGAGGACAATACAATCTGAAAAAACACGGAGTAATGATAGGAACAATCTAAATTCTCTCAAATTTATGCAGTTAAAATTTTATGAACTTCAATTTTTCATTACTGACCACAAGGTACAGTTATGTGTATCTTTATTGTCAAAAGGGAGATGAACCTACTACCCAACTCTAGACTAACAAATGAGTTGAACCATTACAAAATATGTGCACAAGCATGCAAAAAGTGCTAAAAGACATATCCCCTAGAGCATCAGGCCAAAACAAAGACCACCCCTTTTGCTGGATAAACCAACAATTATGCTCAAATGACGGAAAAATACGCCCAAACAACACCAAAAAAGGCTAAGACTTGCAAGAAGCACAATTTCAACTTGAAATAAACTTCAGATCAACTAGTTTCTTATTCACACTAAAGATATGACAGGGAAAATCAAAATCAAAGAAATAAAGCATCCACCAGTCCTACCCAAGTAAATATTAATGCACTGGTTGGGGTCGGTTCCAGTATCTGCGTCAAAAGAAAACAATAAAACAACATAAAGTGAGTAAAGGCTCCAAAATTTAGGAGAAATGAACAGAAAAATCACAAGGAATCACCGCAATATACTTAAAGACGTAAGCTTAATAAAACTAACCAACGTTGGAGAAGCCGACGCGTCGGCGTTTCTTCGGCTCGGCAACGGGACCGGCTGTGCCCATTTTTTTTCTTTCCGGTGAGATTTAGGGTTTCGAGAGCGCGAAAATGGAAGATAGGCGGGAAATTGTAGAGTACGAAAGAGGATAGCTTAGGCGTTATATATACATCCTAATACTGGCCAGTGAAGTTGTCTGAGGTTACAAATTGGGCTGTACTCTGTGACGGCCCATTAATAACTCTTCCCACCATTATGTACAGAATCAATGTATGAGTTAAATTCGCTCATCTTTTCCAATTTCACATATTATAAAATACTTTTTAATTTTTAAAATTATCCATAATTCGTATATAATTTTAATTTTATAATAACAACTTCATTAAAAATTTTAATTATAAATTTCAAAGTAACATTGTTTTTTATAAATGTTATAACACAATGTCATTTTGATATTCATAGCTAAGATTTATCTGTAAAGTTGGCAGGTAAAAAATATATGTTTTTTTAAGTGGAAGAATCGTAGTTATCATCTTTTAGATATGCATTGGATAAATTTCTAGACTGACATAATAGTCTGCAAATCACACCAACTAAGTATTCCGCATTAGATAAACCCTATACGACAGGCTCGATTAAGATTAAAAGAGCAAAAATAAAGGGATTCAAATACAGGACTTTTTTACCCTGTGGTCCCACTCAATCACTCCTGGGGCAAAGAACATATGTTGATAAATTAAAAGTATTAAAAAATTATTGATAATTTTAAAATTCTATCAAATTATATAGAATTTAAATAATTTGATCTTAAATGTAGATTATATTATCGAATGAATAAATATGAAGTATTTGTTGAATTTTTAAAATTAAATAATATGATTTATCTGAAAGATAGACGAGGAGTACTTAATGTAAAAGCAAACTTGCTCTTTTACATAAAGTTCTGCAAATTAAAAATAAGAGAATAAAACTCTCTATTTGCATATTCTTCTTAAATTAAGTAACATTATTTTTAATCAATTAAATCACTCTTTTTTAAAGTGAGTATGTACACATAATTAAAACTATGTTTTAAAGTTTAAAACAATGTGATTATGGTATATTAGAAGTTAATTATTTGGTTATTAAGAAAATTGCTAGGAAAATATTTTGAAATAAAAGACTAATTTAAGAAATTTTAATTCTAATGTGAATTCATTTAGTTTTGTTATTGTATTATATACTGCTTTCTTTTGAGTTTTCGAAATATAGGTCTAAGTTTAGCCCGATCTAGCCTAGCTTAACTTGAAATCAACGAGTCAGGCTCGATTAACTATGTCAAAACGTAACGAGCGAGCAACTATTTTTGAAATTTTAAAATAAAAAATCTCACAAAAATTTAAGAATGATTTGATGTCAAATTGATAATCAAAATGTCCACACCAAAGAAAAAAAAAAGAAGTTATTTCTGCAATTATTCTTTATTTTTCAGATGCGTTTTTTGCGTGAATTCTGCAGCTTGAGAGCAATCCTTGCAAGCCTCCAAACGAGACAGATCATAAAATACGCCTGCAGATTGTGATTCCATCACCGACTGGAACATGAGAAATTTGGATACGAGAATCAGCGGCCAGCATTCTGTTAAGTTCTATCGTAAGTTCTCTACCCAGTTTCATGAACTCCGGTGTACAATCCTCAGGTGGTCTAGCCACCGTGCCTCCCCACAGAGTGTTGTCATACACAAACGTCCCACCAACCTTCACTAACTTCAGTAGCCTCTCGTGATAGTACCAGTAATTTACTTTGTCAGCATCAATGAAAGCAAAATCAAAGCTGCCTTCATTTCCAGGCTACAAGACAAGTAAAATGTTATCCAAAAAATTTTTTTAAAAATTCCAAGTTTGAAGGGTAATAAAGATGCATAAAGAAAGCTCTCCTTACATATTTAAGTAGCTCATCGAGAACTGTTAGTGCCTCGGATTCTACGAAGTTTATCTTGTGTTCAACACCAGCCTTTTGTATAATGGGCAGTCCTATCTCGTAAGCCTCACGATCCACATCTATGGCTGTGATCTGCAGTGAAGTTTGCAGATTTAAGCGATTGATTGTCTACAAGAGAAATTGCAGAAACAGACGCAAAGCTAGAGCAAACAGATAGGCACCTTGCCATCCTCAGGGATTGAGAGAGCTGTAAGGAGAAGAGAATAACCAGTGAAAACACCTATCTCAAGTGTGTTCTTGGCATCTGTTAGCTTCAAGAGCATAGCCAGCAACTGACCTGCATCTGGTGCAGTCGCCATCACAGCTCTGTATACATATATATATATAGTTAACAAAAGCTATAAAGCACGCATGGAGCTTGCGTGAAAAATGAACAACGGAGATGGAAGAAGAAATACTTTGGATGGCTAGCAGTTAGAGTCCTGATCTCTCTGACACATTCTGGTTCACGAGGGAAGACACTGGTCTCTAGCAGATACTAATATAAGACGTACCATAAAAAGTCAATTTCACCGAGACCTGACAGCGAGAACTGAACAAACAACGAAACAGAACAGGAGACAGGTATAGTTACCTCGTATAATGCTTCGCTCTCTAATAACGCCACCTTCTTAACGTCCTTTCCCATTCCACTTACTCAGATAAACTCTACGGAAAGAAAAATCCCATATGACAAATAGTAATGACCTGACCAAACTTGATGAACTGTACAAAAAAAAAGATCATGTTTTTCTTTGTGCTTCCTTTTGACGTGTCTTCCGCCTTAATAGTAATCACTTTGACAAAAACTTGAACTTTGAAAAAAAACAGCATCTTTTCCTTTGGGCGTCCTTTTGACGTGTCCTCCACCTTTGGGATTGCTTTTGAATCATTGCGGTCCGCATGGATAATCTTTAACTCTGCTGTTCCAACTTCCAAGTTTGGAAAGTACCTTCCAAGTTCTAACTAAAATCTCCGCTGTGCGATGCAGCACGTACAGTCTAAGTCATTCGGACGGCCCTACCCAAGACCGCAAAAGCTCCAGAGCAGATACCCCATAGCATGGCCTAATAAGGCTTCTTAGACGCTACTTGAGGTTCACGTCACTCCTGCTTCGCACTCCTGTCAACATCCTTCCCTTTCTCTTTTTCGTCTGTTATGTTGTGTATACTGTTAAAGAAGTTTATACTTCCATTTTGTATAAGAAAATTTGTCAAAAATAAAAAAAAATGTTTCTATCAAAATTTAATTAGTGCACAAAAACGTTTTCAATTACTGAGGCATAAGATAACAACACACTTGGAGAACCATGTTCAATAGATTTCAGTTGTCCAATATCAAGAGGGTAATGTATGACTACGTTCATAAAACTTAAATCTCCTTGGATATTTTCTTAACAAAACATCTCTGCACATTTGATGAGGGTAATATAGTATGTAATTACAATGTACTATGTAGAATAGCTTTCAGTTGTCTAATATTCAAGGTTTTATATAGGATTACGTTAATGAAACTTAGACATGTTTAATATAATTAGTGAATTGCATTAACGGTTAGCTGATAGAATTAGAGCTTGAAACCATCTCTTTCTTCCCCGTGTAAAGACGCTTCATTGGTGCGTTAGGGTGATCTGTTGACTCTCTTCTTGCTCATTGCCTCGTCTTCTCTTATCTACGTTACAGTGGTAGTGGATGTAGCTGAACGTTAGAATTGTTTTAACCTCATTTGCTGACACAAGTAGCACTAAAAATGATGTCTTCAGACATCGCGTGATCCTGTCAGAGATTGCTGGAAAGTCGTTGAATGCAAAGGCCTTAGTTTTACGGCAACAAATCTTGAGCATTCCCTGCGTTTTCTGACACCTCCGTCCCGGAGGCAGAGATGGCAGACGAGGACACGTCGGTGTCGGAGATTGTTGGGGATAAAGAAGTGGGAAGATTGTTGGATCATCTTCAAGTTGACCGGTGGTTTATGTGGTTAGAGTTCAAAGGCGCTGCCTGCAACTTTTCATGGCTTCATTTCACTTCTGACGCTAGTTTGAGCGGATCGAAACCCAGCAAAGCTTGGAAAGAGAGGAATTAAGAAACAAAAATCAAATGGTCTCGTTACTGGTATTTATCCCCAACCCCTTGAACTAGAAGTTCGAGTCCTGTCAAACCAAAAGCAGCAGTTCTTCCATCACACAACCACTCAGTCCAAAAAGACAGAAAAACCTTGTTCCTTCACACGCAATCCACTCGATGTAACAAAACATATCCAAAATCCAGGACCATTAAACTGCAGCAATTTATTAACTCATTTAAAATGCATAAGAAATGTACAGCTATCCTGAAGAACGTGGATATATAGTGTCTTCCATCGCAATAATGAGAAAACTATGAACAGCCAAATACTTCACGAATAGTAAATCTTTTTGTTCCACCTGCTCTTTACGATCCCTATAATGCACAATGAAAATAATAATAAACCATAAGAATTACGCAATAGTTATCTTCTCCTGTACTGTAGTTATTGTCGATTCTGCCGGAGCGACAGTAGGTGTGCAGCAAAAGTGTCGTAGTCTGGAAGTTTTGGATGAACATGACTGGCTTTGTTGGAAGTAACATCAGAGGAACTGGTAGTCCTTGAAACTTGACCACTATCCGAGGTTGCCGTCTTAGGAGGATGATTGGATGTTTGTTCATTTGCTGATGATTTTTTAGACTCTAGAGCTGGCTTATAATCTGTTTGCTCTCGTGATCTAGGCTGCCCAGAACTTCTCAAAAAGTTTGAGCTGTTGGACTTGGATGACGGAGTTTGTTGAGCACTGGCAGCATATGTAGTCCTTGACGATGAGTTCTCATTAGAAGACCTCTCAGATTGAGTTGGCTCTGAACCTGAATGTTCTACTGATCTTTTCTGATCATGACTTCCCCGATAAAGTGAACTCTTGGCTCGAGATTCTGGTTTTCCTAGAAACTCATTATCATAGGAATTATAGGATTGTGTTTTTCTTTCTACAGCGTAGACTGAAGTTGGTGAAGATTTCAAAGGTACTGATGTCTTTGAATAAGAAGTCCTGTTACTATCCAAGGGTAACTTTTTCGTCCGCCGAGAAAATCCCACATTGGAATGAGTCTTGGCAGCTGCTTCTCTGGGAAGATCCTCCTCAGAATCACTATTGTCGACGTTGGAATAGGTTACTGCATTAAATGTTTTGTTCTTTTCAACATCTGCTGTTCTATTGATTGGCTGCTGAGTACCACTAGGAGTCTGTTGCGAGTTATCCTGATCAGAATCTTCACCATTAGAATCAAAATGTCTGCTGCTTCTGTTTTTATCTACTTTTGGGTGTACTTTCTGGTTTTTTGCCTCTCGATCAGTAGCTGCATAGCTAGAATCCTGGGCAAAAGAAGACTGCTTAACCTTGGCTGAAGTATCCTCTACCGCTTGTTTGGACAGTGAGGGATATTCCGCTGGATTCCTGATATATGGTGGTTGTTTATAGCCTTTGTTCCGGAGACCACCAGTCAACATTCCAAAGTTCAACTCTTTACCGCCTTCAAGGCCTGAATCACTAATGGGGGCCCTAGCATACACGGTATCAGGTGATTGGTATTGTTGAATATTACCTTCACCTGTTGAAATTCCTGACCTTTGTAACTTGTCGCTCAAATTATTTGATCCAGATTTTGCAACTCCGTGGTGCAATTCACCATATCCAGACTTCTGATCAGTTATTGTACCAACTTCAGTTACCTGATCTCCCTCGGGGACAACTTTAACATCGTCTGAATCAAACAAAGGTGTTTGTGATAATGTATTTTTGTTAAGTTTCACATCTTTTACCAAAAATGTAGACTCGACTGAACTAGGACGCTCATCTTGGGATAGCTCAGTGTTTCTGAAAAGCTTAGATTTGTCAAGATCATTTTCATCATCCGAATCATCAAAAGTCGCGGGTAACATGTCATCTCGTTCTGAAGAAATAGTATCACCTGTTAAACCTTCAGAAAATACTGTAGTAGACTGCTGCTCTGAAGCAAAAACTGATTGAGAACCAGACTTTCCTAGTGAAGCATAGTTCTGCTCATGTCTCCAAACACTTGCATTTCCTAGCAGATGAGCAGAAGATTTTATACCTTCTGATGAGTAAACCCCAGATCCTTGGTCATTATATTTATATTCCACATCAAAATCAACATCATCATCTGAGTCATAGTCATCAAAAACTACAGTAGCATCTTCACGTGAGCTCTTTTCTTTGGTATTGGTATGACTACTATCTCCATCAATGGAGAAAGGGTTATCAACAGATTCCTCAAGTGATGTTTGGGCATTGAAATTTGAAACCGTCTTGTGATCATAACCAAGACCTTTTGAATAAGAAAGTGAACTAAAACTGCCAGATTGTCTTCTGATGCTTGCTGCTTCTTCAAAATCCCCAGTATTCTCAGGTTTCACTTCATCTTGCATCTTACTCATATACCCTTTCTCAGGTTTAATAGACTCTGTCTTGGGAATTGTTTTGCCTAAAATATTTCCGCTATCTAGTTCAGATGAATTATTTTGTGAATGCCCATCTGCCCGTTTAAGGTCTTCCAAATATGGGTAATCGTCCACAGAAGCACCACTTAAATTTGAGGAAGTTGACAGGCTAGCTTTATTTGGGTACTTGAGTTTGTTAAACCTTTCAGTCAATCCAGCTAGGTCATCTTCTTTGTTATCATCAATTTTCTCATGCATCCCAGACCTCATTTTTACAACAGGCTCTACTGGATCTACAGCCATATGAGGATCTTGGAAATCTTGACCACCAAAATGGGGAAGTCCATCATCTTTTGGTCCAATAGCAGAACTATTTTGAGAATCAGTTGAATGCTGTCTACTTATTTTTCCCCTGGTTGAAAGTTCGGCAGCTACCCTGGCAGCCATGCTTGCCCTTTCTGCAGATTCAGCGGCTGCCTGAGCAGCAGCTGCAGCATCCTTGAACTGCATATTCCAGTTCTGCTTACCTGACGAGAAATCACTATCTCCAGAGTATGGATGCATAAAGTCCATCCCTTCATTTCCAGTTCCTATTTGATATAAAAGCCAATATGTCTAAAGATCATAAAAGGAATAAGAAAAAAGAAAAAATCGAAAGCATGCAATCTTCTGGAATCTATTAGAAAACATAGTATAGAGGTCTAATAGCTAGTCACATAGTAAAGGACACAAATCTGAATGAGAATGCCTGATAGCTCGATTTCATATCACACCTGCAGAAGGAGGATGTTCAGAATGAAGTGACGATGTAGAACTGGAGCCTTTAAAGTTTCTGTGTACATCATGCTTCTCATAGTGTATGGGAGGAACTCGGAAATCAGGAGGTGCCGTATTCATTCTATTAGGTAGCTCTTGAATATTATGAGATTCCACATGCATTTTGCTGGCTTGCTCAAAAGAACTTGGCCCATTCTGATTAAACAAAGTTATGAAGAATGTAACTATATTTACAATAAAAGTTGATTTAGTAATTTAACCTTACCAGTAAATCCTCTGGTGGCTTGATTTCTTTCTCTTCTAATGACTTGGCATCCCACTTAACATTGTGCTCCTCAGCAATTGTGGTCAAAATTTTTATTTTGGTAGGACCATCAGGTGCCTTGGCAGACAACTTTTCCACCAACTAAATAAAGAAAACAGCAAAAATTATCAACAACATTGATCAACAGAGTTTTCCTGCTTAAATCCTATTGTAAGGACATACCAGGCGGCTAACACCACAATCTGGACGTAGTTCAACTGCAGCTGAAACAAATTCTTTCCCATACTTGACTGTAAAATGCTTTCGAACATCCATTAGTTCTGGGATATCTGCACACCTTGGGGATGCAAATATTACACTTGAGATAGCCTCTTTCAAGTCTATGGGGCAATTCCTGTGTTACCAAGGAAAGTCAGCACAGAAATTTTATCAATCAAAGCCAATTTTTGAACATGACTTTTTTTTTCAACAAGAAGATTACAATAGTAAACAAATTTCCTCCCCATGGAATGCACGAGGAACAATTCTGTTATGCTTATGACACAACACAAGCATGGTAACATTATCACACTGATTGCATCATGTCACAACTAGGAATGTAAAGAAAAACTTCAACCAATTTTTGAACAGCTTTTCTAGATGGATAAACCATGTATTCATTCATTCAGGACTATTTCACCAAAAACCAGTAAAAGAAAAGTTAACAAAGATAACCCAAAAGATGCAGCAGCATTTTCATCAAGATAGATGCATTCCTAAGGTTCAACATGAGGATTCTATATTTCTTCTGTAGATTCCATCCATGTAAGCCCTCAAGAGTAATTACTCTAAAAGCCTTAATAAGCCATGCTAGAGATGTACAGATAATTGCTTACTTTTGTGATTCTATCATTGGCAAACGTGCAACTATAAGTTCACAGTATATCTCAATAAGATCATAAGCTGCCATTGTCTTCTCTTCTCTAACCACATGCTCAACCTGCAAAAACAGAACAGTTGAATGTGGAACAGGGCAATTGCAATTCAAGGAACCAATCAGCACAACGAACAGCTAAAGCAAAATATCATGACCATAATTTTGAGCAAACAACGTACCACCGAGATAACAAAGAGAAATTTTTACACCTATGATGCATATACAAAGATAATACAGTAGCAAATACACCCAACACAAGATGTGCAACACATTCCCACTCCCTTCACAATCAGATAGCCCGGTGAAATTTGTACAAATTGCTGGCCTACTGGCATATCAATCAACCAAATACTTTCTTAAAACCAAAACAAATCAAGGTTTAGTCCCGAAACGCATGGTCCTACATATGTAAATTCCTCCACATAATTGCGAATAGAGATCTCAATCAAAACCTCGAACGGACATGAGATGTGGGCAAAAGGATCTAAAAGCATACCCGTATTCTAGCAGTCTGTTCTTGGCCAGCTTCAAGCAACTGAGCCAACTCTCTCTTCAGATGCTTCAATTGCGCTTCTCTCTTGTTCTTCAATAGCTTTATACGAGAAGCCGCTAGCTTCAATGAAGTTTTACTACAGAATCCGAATCACACATCGAAACAAAGTCAAACAGTAAAACCAAAACAAAAAGAAACGACTCTAAAGCTACTACAAACCATCTGAATGATGAGAAACACAGAATTCGATTAAAAAAACCAAAAACTGAACAAATCAAATTCTTCAAAACAAGCGTAGAAACCAAAACTCAAAACTGAAAAGAAAGAAAGAAAGAACAAACTTACCATTTCGCGGGCTTGAAGCTCTTGTGTAACATAGTTATTCAATAACCTGAAAATCAAGAATCTGAAGAATATTTTCTCTCCTGTTCCCTCTCTTAAACTGAATTGGGGGCTTCGATTTTGATGATGAGACAGAGAAGACGAAGAAGGGAACTAAATATGATTTTTTTATTAACGTGAAACTTTTATTATCGGAGTTTTATTGAAAAAGTTTGGAAATTCCTTACGAAATAAGAAATGAGTGAAATTTCTCGGAGGCTTTCCATTAGAAACAGAACGGAAGGTCGACGGTCAAATTAAATGCCGTTATTTTAAGGATAGAAACCGAGCCGCAGCTCAATGATTGGGTGTGGAAAGGAACAGAGAATCCCATCAATCATATGGACCTTGCCTTTGAGTTTGACATGATTACCCTTTCCATCCCACAACTCATCGAACGGAAGCTGACGTAATTTTATCTAAAAATATTATTTTTTAATTTAAAAAAATAACAAAAATACATAATTTTTTTTTCATAGTTTTTAATTTTCCAGTTACAATATTTTGTTAATAATTAATTAGTTAATTAATTAATTAGTTAATTTTATAAACTTATTAATTTTTATAAATCAATTAATTTTTATTTAATAATTTCTTTTTTAATTAAAGTTTAAATTTTTTTAATAAATCATTTTCTAATTATTTTAAAAAATTTTAAATTTCATTCAATCTTCAAAACGGTCAAAATACTGATTTAATTTTCAACTTAAGCATTTTATTTTACCAATTATGATCTAGTTTTGAAGATAATAAAAAATACGGCCAAGCAATAATAAATATAACAATTTAATGTAAATTTAATTTAGATCAAATTTAAGTGTTACATTAATTGATTGTATTAATAATATTTAATTGAATTATATAGATATTTTTTAAATTTTTAATGAAATTCAAAATGAAATACTCGATTTTTTTATAATTTTAATATATTGCGGTCTTGTTTTTCCGGTAAAAATTTTACCGTTCTTATGAAAGCAAAAGGAGAACTTTTCTTAGGAGTTTGCGAAAATAAGTACAACTCTGCTTCCCCGGGCTGGTAATTTCCGACTACCAAGTGGGCGATAATGTACAACCGTGTTGGTTCTTCTTTCGAAGCAACGAAGGTGATCTATTGGAGGCGGTTAAAAAGGCTGAGCTTGACCTCTCTAGCCGACGTAAGCTAGAAGATGAGGTTGGGCCTTCGAAAGTGGATCCTGGTCCTTTTCTTCTTGTTTCTTTCGAGAGCGACAGCCATTAAAGGCCTGTTGCTTACTTTGTATATGCCACCGCATGCGTTCATTATTATACTGATTCTATAAGAATCACAATAAATTTGAGACAAAGTTGAGAGTTAAAATATTAAGTTTTGCGTTATTGTGCTAAAGATTCGCCACTTTCTTTGTTTTGTTCTCTATTAAATATTTGACAAGCGATAGACATTCTAGATAATATTTGACAAGTGATGAAAGCCGCAAGGTTAACTATATTAATGATCATAGCACCCTATGGCCAGCTATCAGGTTTAGGTGTACGGTTCTAGAAGAGGTGACTACCAACAAAGTTGATAAAGTCAGCAGGTAAGCTAGTCAATTTGGTTGTTCAACAATTTTCCTTCTCTTACAAAACAAAGGTCGTCAATCTCTAAAATCACACAATTTTCCGGCGGCCGGATGATGCATGTCTAGGAAAGCGAAACTTGTCACGGTATAGTTAATGACCTTAGTATTAATAGCATCATATCCCTTTTCTTACCGTTACTTACTAAACTTTAATATTTTTCTTCTTATCAAATGACTTATTAATTTAGTCTATTTTATCTCAATTTCTAATGAGCAATTTAAACCTATCAAATGTTGATATAATTTCAATTTTGATTTATTTAAATATTAATAAAAATATTATTTACATATCTACCTCATATATATAGTACTTTTATATTAATGAGTATATTTCTAATAAAAAGACTGCAGGAATGCAAAGAAGTCAAGCATGGAAGCTGAAAACATTCATAAACTCAAAAGCGTGGAACCAGATGAGTTATCACCTTAATTTCTGCCCTCCTTTCATGACCAATTTAGAAATGGCAAGTTTGTTGCCGACAAACACATTTCACATGCTCAAAACATACAGCTGAAGAGAAACTAGGATGTCTAAATGCTTAAATTTATAGAGCAAGATAAATGTATCAAATAAGTGCTAAACATAAATACCATCTGTATAATCCTCTGCTGCTGAAGAAGGTGGACAACTTTGCAACCCACCATATACTAAATATCAAGCATTTGATTTTGATTTTCATTCTTTTGCTGGCGTCAAAACCCTATCAGTTTGCAGATTTACACACCACGGAAAGGCTAACCACGAATATGAAAAATTTTCCATTCCCATACACACAATCAAGCTAATTAGCAATGTAAGCCTGTGAAAGTTCCAAGAATCCTATTTTTCCCTTTGGCTCCAGGTAGATTTATGATCGTAAATTATATTTCTGATCTAGTTGTCTGTAATGGCAATAGCATTAAAGACAACCAACTAAAATCAGAAATGCCGGGAACACTGTTCGGACGTGCTTTCAGAATACTAGCCGAGAAATGAAAACCCGGTAAAAAGAGTTTCCCTTTCCTATATACACAATTCTTACTTTTTCATGGGATGGTGTTTTATGCAATGAAAGCTAGTCCCCAGCTCAAAAAATTAATGGGCATCTTCCAAAGGTATCATATCTCATTGAGAAGAAGAACAGCAATGGTGTCACATGTATTTCAATCGTTTAAATAAAGAATTCAAAGTTCAAATTTTGAACTACCAACTTGGCTAAGTAAAATAGCCAAATCCATACCCTGTATCATAGTAGGCACCGCTGTTTCATATGGACAATCCTGAGAAAATCCATCCTTCCCAGACTTCTGCACTTTCTTTATACAGGTCTTGAACTTCTCATGGCATTTAATGTTAGTCATACCTGAAAAATTGAATAGCAGTTGTCAAGAGGAGCCACAAGTTGACAGAACAAACTCAGAAGCAACTGCTTAGTACTGGTAACTTTAATGAGAATTAACTAATAGACAATTACGAAATGAATGCTACAAGGCAAATTTATTTTCCATCCCAATAGGATCTTGTTGCCGTATTTCTATGTTAGAATGAACAGAGCTCTGAATTATTAGTCTTCAAAAACCGACTACTATAGACTCCCACCTCAAGACAATGAGACTTTCCTTTCGATCCACGAAACTTTATAAACTTTTAGTTTAGCTTTAAAATAATGCCATTTCATTTGAACTAGCAAGAATTTGGCTTCTGCAGAAATATCCATGATTTATAGAAACCAGTTGCATGCACTAATAAGCAAACACAGAAGTATATCAGGTGCAAAGCAACACCAATTTAGAAAAAAAGGCCAAACAATTTCGCAATATCAAATACATCTATATATATATATATATAAATGAACCAGATAATGAGAATAACGCAAACAAATCAATGGTACAGAAAGGAAAAGGCTACAAAAAGGGTCAGTTGTGAGATGCCTTTCTTCTCGACGCATTCATCATGAATCTTACAACAGGCATCGAGATCATCACAAGGTTTCTCTCCAGGACAACCAGACCACCCCACTCCACAGTACTTGCCGTACCTAATCCCAACCGCTGCATTTCCACAGAACAGATCAAGAAAAATAATTAATAAAAAAAATGACAAAAACTAAGACATGGACGAAACAGGAGTTTAGAGATTTACAGTTACAGTTTTCTGCAATACAAGTCCTGCTACATTTCACCTGCGATTCCACCAAAAAAGAGAGAGGAAAAAGGATGAAAATTGAACTCGTGGGGCAAGAATTATCAGAATCAAATCTCATATCTTTGCTTCTTCTTTGTTTGACTACACTTTCCCGCGAAACAAACAGTAGATCGCGAGACAGAAAAAAAAAAGAAAAAAGAAAAGGACCTCGGAACGGTTGTTGGTAGAGGAATCAACGAGAACGGAGAAGAAGATGAACGCGTAAGCAAATGCTGATACGGCGAGAGGAAGGCGCGAAAGGAGCATCTTCAGCATCCTTTTGAGCTCAAGTGGTCGCCAACGAACCAATTCGTTCGTGCTCCACTGCTCCTCCTGCTGTCGTTGGATGAAACGTGTAAATCCTCGGTGATTACAAGCTTGCGAAGCCCAAATTTATGCCATTGACTCGTGCTCGTAAGGAGAAGGGCTTAAACGAATGGGTTTGGTGAAGAATTGGTTTTTTTGGTTAATTTTTCTAAAATAAAATAATTTGGTTTATTTTATAAAATTCTTTTCTAATTAAATTTCAACAAAGATAATTTTCAATTTTGCCAATAATTATTTTTACCAAATTATTTCGTATGTAAAATTCAAGAATCAGGAATTAAAGAAATTAAAAATCAAATAAACCCCTTTTCTTTTTTGTGAATGAAATCTAATCAAAGTTTTAAATTAAAATTAAAATAATAATATTTAAAATTATTATGTTAAAATTATTATTTTATTAAACCAAATTGAACCGTGTAACAGCAAAATGCTCAAGTGCTGCACAGTTTATGTAGCTTCATCAGCATCAGTAACATACATGCGAAATTTAACCAATATATCATTCTTCTACGCTATTCGTTTAGAATTCAGATATGTAGGTGTTGTAATGTATAAAAAGAGAAGGGGCAAGAATCAGAGAATGAAACTCGAAGCATCATATCATAATTCATTGATAGCAGTGATGACTTTGAGCAAAGATAACAGGCATCAGCGATGTCCTAAGCTGTTTCAAATGTAAGATTATTGAGGCTATCACGGTATCAAACTGATCTGTCAGCTTAAAAAATTTTGCAGAAAAACAAAATTGCAAGTGTTCGCCGTTCAATCAAGCAAGTGATAACAGAAGAGTACATATTCAACCCGATGAAAGATATCCACGAAGTGGTTGCCTCAAGGATAATAACCAGTGAACGTGAACCCCCTTCCAACAATTTCACCAGCGCAATACCAAGCAAAGCACTCCAGGCCAAACAAAGCTGCAATGCCAGCATCCTCAACCTTCAGTTCCTGCCTTTTCCTCCACAAATTCTTCACGTAATCAAGCTCCTTCCAGAATGATTCATAGCGATTGGGAATACTGAGCACACAAATAATAAAAGAGAAATGTCAACTAAATAGCAAATAGATGCAAGATCTTGTGGCAGGATCCAGTAAGAAGTTGTTCAGAAATCAGTTGAATTGCATATCCTAGCAAAGTGTAAGTCCAGACTAAATAAACTACAAACTCATACAACTCCGGCGTAGTTAATAAGTGAAACACTCAAAAAAGGAGATCACGCTAACACTTCCAACAATTATTGTACTTACTCTCTGAGTTTCTAATCTTTTACTTAATCTATCATTGATTTGAATAGTTTTGATGGAGTTCCTCCGTGCATTCATTGATAGTCCAGGTATCACAATTATAATAGAAGTGTATTGTCGTGTAATTTGGTATGTGCAAAGCATCTAGATTATCTTAAGGTGATTGAGCTTCCAATGGGAATTCAATCCATGAACACAAGATTGTGCTATTCTTAATTTTGACTAGTGAGTAAGATTATACACAAGTCCCTCAAATTAGGAGAAAACTACAGGTTCGATCTTATTAAAGGTAAGAATACAGTTCTTACATTGCCAATCAAACCAGTAAATGAGAAGCATTGTTCCGATCTCAAACAATAATTTAGACAATCCTTAACCATGCCCCTTAGATGGTGGAATTTACAAACATAGTAATGGAATTAACACAAAATCTGACCAAGGACAATCCCAACCAGGAAGAGAAAAAGATGAAGTTGAAGCAATGTAAACTTTCCAGCATTCCTTACAAAGACATAAATTAACCAATAAACAAATGATATACATGAATGTTAATGCAAACATATGCACGTATGTTCAGGCAAACATAGGTTAACATCACTTATACCAGTATCTTTGTGAATATTTTCAAGAAAGCACATGTAGCATTGCACAAGAGTCATGAAAACCATTCATCAAGAAAACAAAAAATCAATATAGTAAGAGTAGAGAAAGTAAGACCTAGCAAGACGAGTGTAAAACAATTGCTTTGCCAACAGATTGCATTTCTCAACAGTTGGTGGCTCCTGAATATATTGCTTGTTCTGCTCCAACAGTTGTTTATAGTAAGTGTTTCCATGTTTGGCCACAAACTGCGACGCTTGAAATGCTTTTGACTGCAATTGTTGCAACTTGGACGCCATTGATACTCCACAAAATAAACCTAAATCTCAATCAGAAACCAAAACCAATTCACTAACGCATTTCTTGTAACAAATTCCTCGTCTGAACCCGAAAACCAAAATTTAAAGAATAATAGAAAAAAGAGAACCCACAAAACATGACGCATAGATTCATCTCCAAGAAAACAATAAGCCTTTTAGAGTCTTGAAAATTAACTAAGCCCATCAAATAGTCTGATCCAAGCGACAAACCGATGAGTCAAACAAACAAATTTCACCAGAAATTACCATCAACTCACGCCCCAGACCCCAGTTTTCACAACAATCGAGAATAAACCACAATCAAAACCCAATCAACCCATCGGTAGAGCGTTTCAAGTAGCATCTAACAAGACAAAGGACAACAAATCAGATACATGACCACAAGATCTCAGAAATCACAATCTTTCCATTTCCAAGTGCAAAACTACTGGGCAAATCAAGCAGTGAAATTGAAGAAATGGCCTTGCCTGAGGAGAGAGAAGTTGAGAGACCACCGAGTCGATGGTGAAGACACAAATTGTAGCCTGCAGTAGTGTTAGCTTCTCTCGCCGCTTACCCTTCCTCTACTACGAGACTGCGAGCCCTGAAATTACTACTACTTTATTGGCAACACTAGGCTTTTGCCTTTATGTGATTTTCGTTTTTAGTTTGGGTAAAATGAAATTGAGTTTTACGGGGGTCACGAATTTGAATCGTTTTATATACGCAGTAGTTTAAAATTTGCGTCAAAATTTTATTTTATGAGAAGGATTTATTCGATTTAAGTAAAGATTAGTTTAAGCGTAAATAGTTTAAAAGTACCATTTCATAATTAAAACCCTTTTAAACTACCTTGTGAGAAAAAAAAAAAAAAAGAGTGTTTCAACTCTCAACCTATTACCGAGCCTACTTAGAAGATTATTGTCTTTAACTAATTAAGATAAATGGAAAAGATACATTTTATTCTTCAAAATTTTATCATGTGTTTAATATAATCTTAATATTTTAAATATTTAACAACCTTAGATGAGTTAGTAAATCAATTTAATTTTTATAATAAATTAAACTAAAAATAAGAATTATCTAAAATTAAGTTTAAAGTATGTTGATTAAATTAAGAATTTTATTTATTTAAAAATAATTCAGATGATTTTATGATATAAAATATTTATTTAAGCATTGCAAAATTTTGATAACAAACTTAAATTTTAATAACATTTTAAAATTTTAAAATGTGATTTTATTTATTGAAATAAATAAATTTATTGCAATATTTAACAATAAAGAAAAAGAGATTTGCTAATTTTGTTATAAGTTAGAAAAAGTAAATAATTGAGGATTATATAATTAACTAAAACGATAGTATTTAAATTTTTAGTTTGAGAATGTTCTAAGACTTAATTAATTCAAACTTAACTTTAAATAGGGTTAATTATTAAAAAAAAACTTAAACTTTCATCAAAATTTTAATTATAGTTCAAACTTTAAAAAATTACAATAAAGTATCAAAATTTTTAAAAATGTTCAATTCAAATAAAGACTTTTTAAAGTGATAATAAAATATTAACTTTAATTTGATATTATCTGTTGTTATCCGATATCTTCAGTCATTTGTTTTATATTTATTTTTCTAACGTTTTAAATTTAAACTATTCTCTCATTATAGTATATTGTACCAATAACTTTTCCATTTTTAGTTCGTTCGTCCGATATCTTTAATATGAGGGTGTTGAGATTGTGTAATTTGAAAATTAAATGGCAAGGCATCGATAGATCAAACTAAAAATAATGGAAAAAATTAAAATCAAATTATAAGGTCGTCCGGTAGAGTAATACGATTTAGGTTATTTTAAACAATGATATTATTTTAATTACGTGATTAAACAAATTCGTTTCATTCAATTTTATTTGTTGTTTTAATTTTGATTAACATATATTAATATTTAAGGTTTTCGAAATGCATAGAAAGGCATGCCAGCAAATATAACAAAAAATATTAACGTTGTATTATAATCAAAAAATAACGAAAGTTTAAACATTTTATTGCTATATTTTGAAATTCGGGTTAGTATTGAAAAAAATTTAAAAATTTAAGCATTTTATTACTACTTTCAAAAGTTTGAGTTATGATTAAAATTTGTCAATATTATTATTATTTAAATTTATATAATAATTTAATATTTATATTTAAATTATTATTATTTTAATGTAGCAATCAATTGTTACATACGCAATAAGTTAAGTTAAAATATAATTGAATTTTAAACTGATCAGTTAAAAGTTTGAGTAAAACGTTATTTCTTAAATTCTATAATGACGATGATATAAGTTTCACAATTTTTTATTTTTAATTGCTATACATTTTTAAAATTTTTCAAGAGAACAAATTCGTCGTGCACACTGCGTACGTTAGAGAAAAGGTGAAATCAGTCTGATCCAAGCTGCAGCAAATGTAAAATCGGGATATAGGCGAACCCGAGAAGTAGAGTCCGTTTTCATGGCTTCATCTCTGTCGCCACCAAAGGTCCCGATGGAGCTCCACGTGGCCAACCGTGAGAAACTCCTCCAATCTATCCGCGACCACCTCTCCGAGGCCTCTCGTCCTCTCCAAGGCTTCGTCTTTCTTCAGGTACCTTTCACCCTCTGCTTATAATTGCGATCGTACCGCTAAATTGAGATGGTTGATTCTATTCGCAGGGAGGTGACGAAAAAACTCGCTACTGCACTGATCACCTTGAACTCTTCAGGTACTTGACAATGCTTTGAATGATTTTAATACATGTTCTATAATATTGAAATGAGATGTTTTTTGTGTATAATTTGAATTTACAGGCAGGAAAGTTATTTCGCTTATTTATTTGGCGTAAGAGAGCCTGGATTCCATGGAGCTATTGTAAGCTATACTATCTCTAAGCTTTATAGTGTTTAAACAGAAAATGGAGCTTTTACTTGACGGTGAGGAGAGGGAATAACAACATACTTCTCAATTGCCTGTGAATATTATTTTCTCAAATATCAAATTTATCTTGCAGGGAGTGTATTGCTTAAAGCCTTTAGACTCTGCTTTAAAGATGTTTTCTAAATTAGATAGTGATTCTCTAACGGTTAAAGATGGATTTGTGTGCTTCTGTTGTCTTATGCTAGCCTTTGTTTCTCTTTTTTTCGCCTGAAGGATGTTGATACAGGCAAATCGATTCTCTTTGCCCCTAGATTACCTGCTGAGTATGCTGTTTGGATGGGAGAAATCAAGCCGCTGTCCTACTTTGAGGTATTATGCGATATTGCTTCTTGGTTTGGTTTTTGCACGCTAGTTAAAACATGTTTACTTTTTCCTTTTGCAGAAAGAATACATGGTTGACCTAGTTTTCTACACTGATGAGATTGTTAAAACACTGCGTGAGCATAGCAGTGGACGTGGCCGGCCTTTACTTTTTCTCTTGCATGGACTTAACACTGATAGCAATAACTACTCAAACCCAGCACACTTTGAGGTTCTTACATCTTATGCCCTTGCTTATTCATGAATATACATACACCTTTGTTCTCTAGTGAAATACTGTTTTTTTTTTCCAAATTGCTGATCAGGGAATAGAGAGGTTTGAGACAGATTTGACTACATTGCATCCTATTTTGACAGAATGTCGTGTCATTAAATCAGAACTTGAGGTTGCTCTTATACAGTTTGCCAATGACATAAGCTCTGAGGCACATGTTGAGGTATAAATTCAAAAATGTATTTACTATAACCTCTTATATACTGCATATCTTAACTATTTCAACTGTGTTTGTTTACATAAGCACAAGTGTTGTTTTAAACCCCCACCCATTTTTTTATAATAAAGTTGCTTTAAGCCTTTAATTGTATTACTTGATATCTGTGTGAAATGCTCTGAACTTTTTTATGTGATAAATTTTAGGCTTGCAATGGCAATTCTTAGTTAAGAGCATTTGGATTTGTATTCCTTCTAGTTGAAGTTATTTCTTCAGTTTATTTCATGATGAATATGATGGCTTGCTTTTCATATTCAAAATTGGAATTGACTAGGTTATGAGAAAAACTAGAGGCGGTATGAAAGAATATCAGTTGGAAAGCATATTTCTTCACCACACGTACATGTATGGCGGCTGTAGACATTGTTCATACACATGTATATGTGCCACTGGGGAAAATAGGTACGAACTTTTGGTGATTATATGCAAATAGAATTAGGCTTTTATTTAAACTTGTCTTGGAAACTCAATTAGCCATTAGTTGAGAAGTTTTAGATAATGTAACTACAATGAGGACTAAAAATTGTTTCCTGGACAAGGCTTATTGGCAGATGCTTAATATGGTTAGATACGACACCTCCAACACATTAGGAGTCTTATTACGATTAGGAGTCTTATCTTTTATTACGATTAGAAGTCTATCT
>JANITW010000008.1:3545315-3556352 GCA_027564335.1 Erythroxylum williamsii | reverse complement strand
ATACGGACTGATTTGGGAGTTTAAGATTCTTGCTCTCAAATTTATCAATAAAGTTCTATTATTCAGTTACTTCTATTATCTTTCTTTTCTGGTTTCTATCAGAGGACTAAAAATTGTTTCCTGGACAAGGCTTATTGGCAGATGCTTAATATGGTTAGGTATGGCTGTCGTGATTCATGCTAATGGTATCATTGTTGGCTTATCTATTTTGGCTTTAAATGATATATTTTTATCAGTTTGCACTTCCTGTTAATTTGTTCACTTGGCTTGTAACTATTTATAGTCCGTACCAGTAAAATATATCAAATACAGCTTTTTTCTGGATTCTGACAGTTTTCAAATTTGAAAATTTTATTATTGTTAACTTCATGATGAACTGCTTGTGATAATTGCTTTGGAAGACACGTGCCTGCATTAAAGTTAATATTTTTTAACACAGTGCTGTTCTCCATTATGGGCATGCAGCTGCTCCAAATGACAGGGTATGCTACATTCCATGTACTATTTTCTTTGATGGTTTTTACTTGTCATCATTGTGATTTTATGCCCTGCAGTTAGCAGTTTTACTTTTTTTAAAAATTGTGACCCTAAAAGTGGTAACTTATGTTTCCTGTTAAGATGTTATATGATATGCTGCAAGGGATAACTGAGACAGAAAAATGCGGCCACTTCTAAGCAGAATGGTGCTTAAACATGTAAACAGGCCTCTTACAATAAAATTTTTTGGAGAAGTGTTTCAGTTATCTTGACTGTAGGTTTGTTGTTGCCAGAGGATATTGTGGGTCTTTCGTTGGTGTTCACCATCACTTTTTGTGGTGACAGCGTGCATCAGAAAGGGAATCTGTTTCTTCTTTTCTTCGCTTTTCATTTTTTGGGATTTGGTGGGTGAGTGTGTGTGGTTTTGTGGAGGAGGGCGGTAAGTTAAGAAGTAATAACTTATCATCACAAGTTGACATGATGTGTAGGGTTCAATTAGCAGCTTATGTCTGGAACCCTCCCCAATGCTTGTATCATATCTAGCTTGGCTTGTAGAAACCTTGCAATTTTTGAAAAAACTGAAAGGAGAATCTTACCAATCTACACTGTACAGAAACTTATAAAGGACATGTTTTGCAGACGTTGCAAGATGGTGACATGGCATTGTTTGATATGGGAGCTGAATACCATTTTTATGGATCTGATATAACTTGTTCATTTCCTGTAAGTTGAGATCTGTCTTCTTGTTCTCAGCTCTTATCTCTGGGGATTGGTTGTAGTCTCCAACTTGGTCATTTTACTACAGAGAACTCGGTTTTGGTACAATATTATTGCCTAATACTATTTCATTTCTGAGGTTAAAATCTGGAGCGGCTAAAGATCTCTTCTTATATTATTATAGTCCACCATAAGTTAAAGAATGGATATCTATATGCTGGAGGTCAAATAATGAATCTCTCCTACTACAACTTCACATGCTTTCAAGCAATGATCATCACACCTTCTATAGAATGTGAAAAGGCAATATCTTAGGCCAGAAGCCTCTTTGCTTTTAGCAGTAATCATTTGAAGCTAATTTGGGCATCAAGTTTGGAAGCAGATTCTTTTGTGTGAGCTAAGTGGTGAAGCAATGTGAAATGTCAATGCATCATAATCTTTGGTTTTTCAATGAAATGAAAACGGTAGTATTAGAAGGAGGAAAGATTGGAGACCTCCCTTTCACTTTCTTTGTTTTCTTTCTTCTATTGAGTTGGCAAGACCTATATGAGGATTCTTGATTTTGAAGTTATATGCTTATATGTGCAGGTGAATGGGAAGTTCACAAGTGATCAATCTCTTATATATGATGTGAGAAGCTTATCCTCAATACGTCTCTTGTTCTCCTTCCTTGAATAAAAATACTTACAATGAGTCATCGATATGATGGAAGAACAAATGAATAATGTCTCTAACTCGTGGTTTTGTTGTTTTAATTAGTTGTCTCTTTTCATATGTTATTGATCCCTGCTTCTTGTTTCTACATGTGATGTTTGATAGGCTGTTCTTAGTGCTCACAACGCTGTCATATCTTCAATGAAACCTGGAGTTAACTGGGTGGATATGCACAAGTAAGACTGAATAGTAGAAATCCTTTTCTTACGATGGAATGCTTTTGCTTTCATATATAAATTTCATATACATGATTAGCTTTACCTTTGATTATTTGTGATTTGCATAGCAAATTTTAGTAAGTTCATGCCCTGGTACTTGAAATATGAAGCTTTGGAGCAATACTTCTCTGGAATTACTATGTCTTTTAGCTGAAATGAAATTGTTGGCGGTGAAAAAGTTGCTACTTTCAAGGTGATGCTACTATGGTTATTTACTGTCATTCTTCCTTACTAATTTGCAGGTTGGCAGAGGAAAAAATTCTTGAGTCATTGATGAAAGGAAACATTCTTGTCGGGTAAACAGTTACTCCTTGATAACTGCCTCTTTTGTTTACAATAATGTAAAATTGTGAAAACCAAGAAGTTGATTGCAATGATATTCTTTGGTTTCTGTTGGTTTTAGGAATGTTAATGATATGATGGCTGAGCGAGTTGGTGCTGTTTTCATGCCACATGGTCTGGGACATTTCCTGGGAATTGACACACATGATCCTGGTGGCTTTCCAAAGGTATTGTGACTAACTAATCTGCTGATCCATCAATTCTCCTCACTTTGTTCTGTTTAAAACTCAACATCTCCCTGAAACATTTGGGTTTGATGGCTCTTAAATCAGGTTGTTTGATTTGCAGGAATTGAAGAGACTAACAGAACCAGGATTGAAAGCCCTACGTACTACCCGGGAACTCAAGGAGGGAATGGTTAGTAATTGCTGTTTTGGTCAAGCGAGAAATGCTCTCCATTATTTTTGTTGTGAATCATGATAAGAATGATATGCTAGTTTCATGTTTTTAAGTTACAAGGGTAAAAGCATTGTCACAACTTTAAACTCCACAATTCACGGATCCTAACTGATGACTCAGTTTATTTAATATGCGGATGAAGGGTTCTCTTCAAAGTTATTCAACTGTTGGTTGTCGCGTGTTGCTCGTCGCATTTGTTCTTGCACTGCAAAGTTCCACTTTTCTTTAATTTTTATGGCGATTTTTGTTGAAGGAAAATTTTCTCTCTTTTAAGCTTGATGTTTTGGGCTATTGGATAGAGGTCTTGAGGTTTGAAGTTGGTTGCTATGTAGAATTTAATTAAGAATGCAAGGAACAGAGGAAATGTTTTAAGCATTAGCCTATTCTTATAGGTGATAACGGTGGAGCCTGGCTGCTACTTCATTGATGCTTTACTCACCCCCGCCATGGAGGGCTCAAAGACATCCAAGTTCTTCAATCACGAAACAATTGCAAGATTTAAAGGTTTCGGCGGGGTTCGAATTGAAAGTGATCTGGTATGTCATTTTCTAAAAGCTCAGAGATCAAACTTCTGTGTGAAATGCTAACACTTATTTTGCAAATTTATTCACTATTATTTACATTCATTGTAATATTCTCATACCTCATTTCATTCATTCTCCCCTATCCTTCTTTGATGTTTGCAGCACGTCACAGCTGATGGCTGCAAAAACATGACTAAGGTTCCTCGAGAGACCTGGGAAATTGAAGCAGTGATGGCTGGAGAGCCATGGCCACCGAATGAGAACACTGTTGGGGCGATCTAGAGAGGGGCCATTGATAAGTTGTTTCACTTGCCCTACGCTTATGTTGCATAGAATCGTGTGTTCCGGTCCTACTGCATCGCTATTTCTCTGACCTCATGTTAAACTGTTAAGACTGAGCGAAATAAAAACTAGACTTTTAGAAGTTAGCGTTAACTTTTTGCACTTGACAGGTTCAAATGGGACGAGAAAAGGGAAGTTAAAGAGGTTTTCTTATTTTTCCATGTACTTTTTTAAGGTCAGTTTTTCAGAAAAGGGGGAAAATTCTCCTTTCGTAAAATTTGATTAAAAATAATATAAAATAAATATCGAAATATGAATTAATCAAATATTATTAATATTGTAATTTATTTAAGTTTTTAAAATTGACTCTTACGAATTAAATTTCAATTAATAACTAAAGATAATTGTAATAAACAATAATTAAAAAATTAAATTGATTTGGTTGATTCAGTTATTCAAATATAAAAATTTTAAATCGGTATATTTTATAATTTGATTTTATTTTTTAATAATCTTTATTGTTAAAAATGATTATTTTATTAATTAATAAGTTATTTTTATAAATTAATATGTTTTTAATTAAAATAAATAAATTTTTATTTAACATTTTTATTAAATTTTAATTCTTGTAAGGACAATCTTTTTTAATTATATCTCAATTTTTAATTTTATTTAATCTGTACTAATTTTAATAACTATTTAATATCGATTAAATTTTATAAATCTTAATATCTTATTTTATTATTAGTTTTTGTAAGTATTAATAATAAATTATTTATTTGTGTAAGATTTAATTATTTTAGTTCAAGTTTAACAATTATACCGAATATATATATATATATATATATATAGTATTTAGTTAATTCATATTTGATGTTTAAATTATATATGTTTTGTCTTATTTTTTATTCAATATCTAAAAGAAATAAATTTTTCAGAAATTGAAAACTAAAAAAATTTAATATTTTAAAGATTATAGAATTTTTTAAAAACTTTTTTAAGTTATAAAAGATAACGTAAATTTTTTAATAAACCTTAGAAACACAAATATGAAGTGTTCTTGTAAACCAAACTCTTGAGAGTTTCTAATTTTCCTTATAACCGTAGATTCTTGTTTTTATCTCTCTCTTATAAAAAGAAAAAAAATGTGATTGCGATGAACATAATTTGAACAGAATTAAATGACCTATTCTTGTTTTCACGTGTCATTTTGTGCTCCTTTTTATTCATTCATTTATTAATTTGTCTCTGTTTTCGTGTATTACCTTGTGTCCTCTCCATCTATCCATTTAGTAACATTATGATTTGAAGAGAATCAATTTACCTATTTCCGTTTCTGTGTAAGTGATTTCATTAATTTAGTAAGCTATGCATGTAATGGTATAAAATGAGCAATGACTAATTTATGGACCCAAAAGTGCAATATATATCACGTATAAATTTAAATAAATTATTGTTATTATTTTAGTAGTGTTTTATACTTCATTGTTATATTTGATATTAATATTTAATGGTAATAATTTATTTAAACTTTATATAAAATATTGTGGTAATAATTTACTTAGATTTTATGAAAATTGTTAGAGGCGTGATTTATATTTTCATTGATTTAATATAATATATAAAAAATTAAGGTGATAATTTATTTAATGTTTAAAATATTAAGTTATGAAATATATTTTTGATTAATATTAAAAAATTATTTTTAAAATTATGTCAATGAATTTTAATATTATAAATAACTATAAAATTTATTTAAATATTTTTAAAATATAATTTAATTTTAACCATATTTAGTTTTTTGCATTATATATTTCCCTGATTATAAAGTTGTGAAGTTAGGTCTTGAAGGAGCTTCATAGTTTTTCATGGCTCTTAAAATGTTTATGTTCGTGTACTTTTCCATGTTATGATAAAATAGTTAAAAGTGAATCTTCTGCTGTTGAAGCCATGACAGTAATATCCTAGATGCGTCTACACGTTCTACATGACAAAAGTTGAAGAATTATTGAGACCATATGATGAACAACTGGGACCGAAGTGATAGCTCGACTCCTGAGTCTGACATTGTAGTCTTTGTTAAGTTTGACTCATCTTGAATGCAAGTCAATTGGACATCAAACTCGTGTGAATTGTTTGAAACTAGTTTGTCAGAATGATCTTGAAGAAACCAATTTTCTGGTCGCAGGGAGCAATCAAGTGAAGTTTGAATCTGACAAAGTTCACGTGTAATGCAGGGCCAAGATCACGGGCGACACACTGGAAGCCGACGGTTTTGTATCTGGGAGATGTCCTGACCATATGTGAAGGGGAGGCAGTGACTGGCAGCTTGACCGTGGCACCAAACAAGAACCCCCGTGATGTAGATATAATGCTCAAGTACTCGCTGAATTTTGTGGTATCGAGAACTCAACATTACAAGATGAGATGACATGCATCCATGTTTACCCCTTAACTGCAAGTATTGATGGCAGAAAATAATGCTAAACCATCTTCCATCAGCCCCTTCACAGTGTAGCCAAGAATTTAATTTCAGAGGCGTTCTTTTGCTAAATTAGCTTGAGTTGCACTTGCTACAACGATGCGTTCTGCAAGATGTCAGTTAGAATTATCTATTGAGAGTGAAATTTTAATCTGAATCTCGAAAATTTTTCTCCATACATTGCTGTTTCAGTGTTCAGCTAATAATGGCATTTAGAAAGAACAATATTAGTGTGAAATAGGCTTTCCAGGAAGCCACTGCTCGAGAAAGGATGGTATGTACTTCATTCCTGACTTCAAACCTCTGTTTTTCTAACACTAAATCCCGAAATGTCATGTTCATGCATCGAAAAAAATGTGCAAAAAGTCACTGTTACAATTTTAAAGCTCTGATTTGCCAGTTTTAGAATTCTTTCCACTTGCGGCTTTTCTACCTTGCCACCAATTCTGTATCCTGCTGGAGACCTTCCTTGCATGTCTTTTCAAAGTCTCGCCAGTGTTTAACATTCCTTTTGTGATTTTCTGTGTCCAATCACCCTTTTTGTTTTCTTTTTCCCTTAGAAGTTTTCCCTGAAATATACCAGCAAATGAATCAGTGGAACAATGATGACTTAAAAGGGAAAAAGAATTTGTTTTCATAAAATTTATTACCAAATTTGTGGGAAAGTTTGCCTCGTCTTCGTCTTCGTCTTCATCGGCATCCTCGTCACCGAAATTGTTCCTCATCAAATCCTCCCTTGAATACATTTTCATGTTAGGTGCCCCTGGCATGCCCTAGAGTAAAGAGACATATTTTATAAGGAGCAGAACGTACAACAAGAATGCATAGACGCGGTTTGAGTAAGAGAAGAAAGGACTACCTCCATGGATCTCATAATCTTATCCATTTCAGCCTCTTTGGATGGTTTAGGAATAAATGGTTCTCCAGGAATCCTATCCTGAGATGAAAGAACAATACTCATTAACAGGGATTTGTGTTGAACTTGCTTATTTTCACATGACCCCCAAAACAAAACTGATAAATTGCAGCGTAGCATCATAAACATCGGGCACAGTGGTATTCCCTATTATGCAATAATGTTCTTTTCCCTAATATGCAATAGTGTTCTTTCTACTCCCCAACGTATAGATGCAAGGTAAAATTGCGGGAGGTAATGAAAAATGAAAATATCATTCAATGAGAAGAGTGGATTCATCTTTTACACTTGGATGAAGTAATATAACTTCCATTCGTGCACTCCTTGCATCTTAAGGAAAGGCTACAAACATATGATCCAAGCACAACTGAAGAATTGATTACAGATCAAATTGTTATTTTTAAAGTCCTTGAATGAAAGATGAGATCATAGTCTGAAACTGGGATATCAATCAGCAATGTACCAACATACAAATTTGCATAAAGATAAATCCAGGTTGTGATCCATGATATCTCACATAATGTGATTGTGAATTATGGATAAAAATTAGCTTTGCTCTTAAAAATATGGATTTGTCCACAATCATTTCAAGATTTGATCGCAAAATAGCAACAAACAACTATAAAAAGGATACTATATCTAGTCAACAACTTCCCAATCATAATAAATGTCCTTCAGAAGTGCATCCGTATTGATGGTAATATTCATAAAGATTTCTCATACAACATTGCAGATTTGAAATAAGAAACCAGGACAATGATTCCACTACTTCAGAATTCAAATGCACAAGATATTCAACTTTTGTCTTGAAGGAGCACAAGATAGGTTGCAAAGACACGTGACATCTAATTCGGGGGAATCAAGCAATCACATTCATCACAAGTGTTAGAATTCTTCGGGGTCATTTTTTTTCTGCCCATAAACCCCATTAGATGGGTCCAGAAGATAAACAATTTTTTCAGGAATCTACTTTTTGCCAGAGAAAAACAGACAATAACAACAGGGGATTTACTTAACATAATAATTGACAGCCATAATATTTCAGAACTCAAGCCTCTTAAGATGGGCTAATAGCAGTTACCTTAGGGACTGGAGGTGGCCTCTTACTGCATGCTTTTGTCAGATCTTTGCAAAGATAATTTACCAATGATTCAGTATCAGGCTTGGAAGCATATATAAATTCTGCAATATCTGTATCCGAATACCCCATAATCTGCAAAATTACCAACTTATAAGACAATTGTACAGTAGGAGTAATATCTCGGCTGAACTAGGAACACCAGATAAACACAGATTGAAAGAATTTCTAAAATCAAACATTAGGCAATAATATGATCACAACCGTATTCCAGCAGACAAAACAGTGTTAACTTGCCATCTAAAAAGTCTATGTTACAGCAATAAAAGCGGTCGAATATCTCACCTCCTGGCAAGCCTTCTCGATTGTCTTGCATTCTGAATTGCATTGCCCTTCAGAGTCTTGTTCCACCAGCTGAAAAGTAAAATTTTTAGGAATTAACAGGCCAATGGCATAATAACGAACTCCATTTGCTATTAAGCACAAGTTTCTTTCATCAATCATTCTCTACCTCAAAATGGGGTTTAAAAAATATTCACGGAAACAACTAGCGAACCCAATAAAAGGAAAAAAGACAAAGATACAACTATCTAACCTCCAACTTATCCCCTTGCTCCACTATATCAATCTTCAGAATCCAATCAGCTTCCTCCTTTTTCAAATTGCAAACATTCTCCGCAATTTCGATAATTTGATACTCAGAGATCTAACATAACCAATAAGAAAATAAACAAAAAAGATCAACAACCAATTCCAGCAAAACCAACCAAGACCAATCAAAACCAAATCAAACCCAGTTGTTAAAAAGTGACCTTTTTGGGGGCTATCTGAGACTGCTTCTTTTGAACTTGCTGGTACAACTCGGCCGCAAGCTTTTCACAAACTTGGCATTTGATAAAGGGTATGTCCTCTTTTCTTGCACTTGTGACAGGTTTCTTAGCAGCAACATACAAAACTGGCAACCAACTCAACAATATTAGCACTGCCACTATTGCAACCAACACTAGTCTGATCTTTCCCATAACGCCTCTTTCACAAAACACAACACAGTACCAGGTCTATTGCAACACAAAATCTAATCTTACGAGTTACGACCCTAAAACAACTTGCCCGCTGCAACCAACTTCAAATAATGTTTTTGACTATATATACACATAAAATCATACGTGTTTCGCGATTTCTGATTGGCTGATGACTCGCGGGCCCACATTTTGTCGACCAATAGGATGGAAGATAACACGTATAGTTATTTGTTTACGTCTTTTGGTTGGAGGGCTTTCCCTTTGGGGTGAGTTTCACTTGAATCAACGAAACCTAACTAACGACGTCGTTTGAAGTAGGATCTATCGGTTGTGATTATCCGCATCTTCACTGTCTGAGTTAGAGTTGAGATAGATTTCACAATCTGGTTCACATATAAATGGGTCGACGTCTCATATAAGATATTCACAATAATAACTGAACTAGACTGAATCTCCATTGGATTTAAAGTAATAAACAAAAAAACGAGATTTATCTTCTATATGATAATATATGGGCTGAAATATAAGGATTGTCTCAAATGTTAAAGGTCCAGATGAATCTTCATTGAGCCATACATAAATGGACTTAACAGTTCCATCTCTCAAGGTCTTTAGAATCGGAGGAATCATCGTATGAACAGAATGTCGATGAGAGGCGTAAAACACCTTCTGGTAGTTGGTGATTTATTCAATAGGCATCAACCTTTCAAGCTTCTGTAATGATATTTATTTCGAGATTTGAATGATTGTAATCTGATCATTAGATCGATCAACGATCATGTATAGTGCATCCAAAGTGGAATTCATAAAATTAAGGTCCAAAGTATGATTCTATAAATGATAGATCATCTGGTGATGTAGAGTAACTATGATAGACGTAAGATCTTAATCATCTCCAGTGATCTGGATCTAAACTTGTAATCGTTCAGACAAAATAACATCATCTAACCTGATGGTGAAACCAAGTACTATAGTTAAGATGGCACTTCCAATTTTGAGCGTTGTTAGCAGAGTGTTAAGAACATTTTGATACGTTATGTAAGCAGTGTCGAGTAAAGATATTCAGACATTCCCTTTTTTTAATGAAATGTAAGAACAATTTGTATAGCTCTAATAAAAATATTTGTATGATTTTGCTCCCTCTATAAATAGAAAGCCCACCTAAACCTGCAAGTTGATCAATATTGGGGGCTAACAGATCATATGGGCTTTGGCCCATAAGCCTAAGAGAAACTTCAGTATCCTTACTTATTACCTTTTAACTTTTGTAATTTTCTTTTGATGTTCTTAATTAAAAATTGATATTCATCAATTAATAGTCATTAATATTATAACTAATTAAAAAATAATTTAAATAAAATATTTAATTTAATAATCATTAATAATTAGATATTTTAAAATTTTCCATAAAGTTTTTACAAGGTGGGGACTATATTAGGTTATGGTGATCTTTGGGTAGGGTAGATCTGCGCTGTTTCTTGCTTAATTTAAGGCTTCTGCTATGTTTTTTTTGGGTTAAGAGGGAAAAAGAACTCTTTGAAGATTGGTGTCTACTCTCGGACCTTTTTTCTTGTTTAGGAGATTATGCAGTAAATGTAATAAATATGACTTTTTTAGTATTTGAATGTAAAATAAAAAATAATTTTTAAAAATAAATATGGTGATTTTAGTAGTTAAAATACAGTTTTTTAAGAAACCTAAATTTGAAGTTTCTAAAAAAATATTTTTTAAAATAAAAATTTCAGATTAATTAATGAGTCTATTTTTAGTCCATTTTATCCTTATATTTTACATATAATTTTCACAATATCTACAAACTCATCTTCACATTTATTTTAAGATTTATATAATATTATTTGATTTTTT
>JANITW010000008.1:3509554-3522113 GCA_027564335.1 Erythroxylum williamsii | reverse complement strand
TTTCTCCAGATTGGTCTGGATGACATTAAAACAAGTTCGGATCGACGTTTCCTTCGTGGTGAGGAATTCCTCCCTCGTGAGATGCGCGCTCAAATGTCACGAAGGACGTCGGGCACGCGACCCACCAGGGAGGGGTTCCAACAGAGGGGAGTTGGGTCATGAGGGTGGCTAAGAGGTGTCGGGATTGGAGGCCCACTGGGGCCAACAGGATCTTCGTCTATATTGCCACCACCCAAATCCACGGGAAGAGGCATAGGAAAGGATGAGTCCGGTAAAACTAGTTCCGCGTGCAAGGGAATAGAAATCGCGACATGAGCTAGACTGGTTTTGGGAGTGTGGTGGGCCTTCGGGCTGGTTTGCAGCCTTTCGTGGCTGGGCCTGGGGGGTCGAAGACCCTGCTACCTTGACTGTTGGGGCTGTGGGCACAGGCTAGGAAGGCCCGCAGCTGGTGTGGGCATGGCCTGGCCCAAGACGTGGGCTTGCTGAAGAGGGGACGACGTCGTAGCTTGTGGGAGGCTTGGCAAATCAATTTGAGGGGCGTGCGTTCCTCTCTCTTGTCCTTCGTCACTCGAAGGCAAATTAGTTAGGAATTTTGACTGGTTGAGGTTCGAATCTGACGAGCATTAGGAGTCGGTAGGGCAACCAGAGATGACCGTTAGGGGAAAAGACGTTGGGGGATTGAGCGACTCTGACGTGGATAGCGCGGAGAACCGCGAGCCTCAGGGTCCAAAGGTGGACGCGTGGGTAGCATTGGCACGACAGGGGCTCGTGGATGTAGGGGAAGGCCGACGTCCCTTCCCGTTAACCTGTATCCATGGGCCATAAGCAGCTTGCTGGGTTGCTACGGAGGAGGATTCATCAGATCTGTCCACGTGAGCTGGCAGTGGTGAAGGTCCGCAGGAGGACACGGGTGTGGTAGTGGTCTCGGGTCGCGAGGGACATGCCACCGTACCTTGCCCTACTCTTCTGCAATGGAAGCAAATATGGGGGAGGCCTTCGTACACCACATGGATAAGTTCCCCATCTAGCTCCACCACCAAACGGAGAGGAGAACTGATGTCTAGGTTCACAGCAACGAGCGCGAATCTTCCACGGTAAGCCTGTTGAGTGTTTGAATCTAACTTGACAGCTTTCCCCACCAGATTTCCAAGAGCTGTCAGAATAGATGGGTGATATCTGGCAATGGGGAGCTCAGGAAATCTAACCCACGCTACTATGTGGGTGATTCGACCATTGGAAGGCCGAAACTCCGACATCCAAGGTTGGAAAGAAAGGACATGTCCGGCTATGATCCAAGGTCCCTGCGTTAATGTATGTATGTAGTCCTCTTCCTCTTTGAAATTGATCAGGTAAAGTTCATTTTCGAGGTCCATGATTTTCTAGGGGACCGCGGGGATGTCACATCGTGAGGACACGATGGTGGAGCATGTTGAAACCCAGTCGTCGTCCCACCAATTTGATAACGATTGCATTGGCCTAAATATTATTCAATTTCCCTCAGAAGGTAGGTGACAATTCGACTCCCAAACCATGTGATCCTTGAACAAGATTGATATCCCCTTTAGTAAGCTCAATCGGATCCTCCTCTGGACAAGGTAAGTCATTCATAGCTCTAGCAGAATTAGGTTGGCTGGAGACCGCCGCACTATAGCTCAGGGGATGTGGTGGTTCTGGAGGAGGTGGATTTTCATCGCGTTCGCGGATGTGAACTTTCTTTGCGGTATGCACAGTCAAGTCCGGTGAGGTCATGGTGGCTTCTGTTTACGTTCTTCAGCCCAAACCTTTCCAGAGGATGTCCAAATTAAACTTTGAAAGTAACAAAAGCACTAACGCAAACGATGAAATGAGGACTTTTAACAAACAGGTAGTAGGCAAGGGTGAAAGGTACGAAAGAAAGAGTTTTAGAGAGATGTTAGAGCATCTCTCTCATCCACAACGGCTAATATTCCTCCTCTCTTTTCTTTGTGTGTAACAGATTTTTGTACTGAAGCAAAGTTCTTTAGAACTATTACATCTGGTGGATGTAGCACCAATAGTTAACAAAATTAACAAAGAGGCAGAAAGACCCCATCCAAGGCCCTACCCCACCAGAGTTCCACTTTTACTTCTATTAAAATTTCAATGTTTATTTTTTTATAGGGTGTTCACATGTTGGAATAGATAAAAAATATAACGATTATTCTTAGGAATAGAATAGATAAGGAATAAAAATACAACGAGTATTATTTAGTTTGGTTTATTCATAAGAATTTCTAATGATGATGCATGTCAATGTTTAGTTTGAAAACAAAAATTTGAGATGACAAATGAATAACTAACAAAAAAAATCAAAATATCCATTATAGTCTTTACTAACATCATCATCATCATCATCATCAGTATTAATATTAATATTTTATTTTATTATCATTAATTTTCTTATTATTATTATTATAGTATTATTATTATAATATTATTAATTTCTTCTTCTTCTTCTTATTATTATTATTATTGTTATTATAAAAAATTAATAATAATAACAAGAAATTAATAATAATTATTATAAGGAATTTATAATAAGAAAAATAATAATTATTATAAGGAAAAATTTTATTTTTACCTATTCCACGTTTCACAAAATAGGTAAAGACAGGGGAGAGATATCTTTAGCTATTCCTAAAAGTGTAAGAATGACTAAACTTGAGATTAATTATTTTGTATGTTATTTTTTAACCAAACAAATGAATAACTATTCATTAGGAATGCATTAGTAATAGAACAGCTATTCTACTCAACCAAACATGTCATTAGTTGCTGGAGGTTATTAAATGTTATTTAATGGTTGCAGGAAGGGTGGAACAACTAATTTTGGGTTGAGATAATACCCATATTAATATATAATTTTTTTCAACTTCCAATACTAACGTTAACTTTCAATCAACATATGAATTTAAGATATTTCAACTCAAAATTTGCAGCAAATGATTTTCACAAGTATGAGTTCTAAGTATTGAGTAATAATTTAAAGGCAAATTTTTTAATTTTTTAATGTACTTTTAGCTTACTAAATATTTGAATATATTATACTTAATTTGTAATTTATCATTTACAAGGAAACTATATTAGCATTTTAAATCAAAACATTAATATTAAATGATATTGTGTTTATTTGTGTTTTTCCTTTTTTAATCTTGAGATTACTTATTATTTAAATTTTTTAATTAAATATTAATAAATAATTTAATTTTTGTATTTATATTTGTAATTTTCATTTTACATGTGACTGTAGCATCAACTGAAAGAAATTTTTTAAAGTTAAAATTATTGAAAATTTACTTGAAGTCATCAATATCACAAAAAAGATTGAATGGTTTAACCATTATATATATCGAGAATGATATCTCGGACAATATTAATATTGATAATATTATTAATGATTTTGCATTTAAAAATGTATAGATAAATTTTTATGGTAAATCATGATTATTTGTGTACTCGTTAGTGCAATTCTCTTAGTATTTTGCACTTTAATATTGTTGTTCGAATGCTGCTATTACTATTTTGTTGTTACTGTTACTGCTACTGCTATCTTGTTGTTACTGTTACTGCTACTGTTATTTTGTTGTTACTATGTTTTTTAGTAATTTTATTGTTATTATCATTTGTAAGATATTATTAGCTGATGTTATGATTATTTAATATTTTATTGAATATGTGAACTTATAAATTGAGTCACTGATGTATAGATATTAAATTTTAATATATATAAATATGTTTTTAAAATTTACATATTTATATATTATCAGTTTATTAAAGTTTTTTTTTTAACTTTGCTCGCC
Organism: Erythroxylum williamsii; assembly: GCA_027564335.1. NCBI lineage: Eukaryota > Viridiplantae > Streptophyta > Magnoliopsida > Malpighiales > Erythroxylaceae > Erythroxylum > Erythroxylum williamsii. Next base: position 3,518,295 of record JANITW010000008.1, on the reverse strand, counting down.
GATAAAATGTTAAGGACTTAAAAAAGGCTCTAAAGTCTAAACAGAGTAGACAATAATATGTAATTAAAGAAGAATCGATAACAATTTTGATAAATTAGATATTTTTATAGTTTAAATGTTTAATAGATTATAAATGTACTTCTTTAACTTTAAAAATTAATAATAATCCTCTTATAGTTTAATTTTATAACAATCGTCCATCTTATCATTAATTTTATTAAAAACTCTCGTTAATATTCCAAAACGTCGTAATATTTTACCCATGATATTACACATCATCGTTTTAAAAGTTTAAAATTAAGATTTATAACAGAAGTTAACATAATTAAAACAACAGTAAGAAGACCACTGTAGAAAAGTTGAGTACTCCTTCTTATCTAAAATAAAAATTGTTTTAGAGAGGTGCACATTTATTAAGAAAACTAATGAAATGTTTGATATACCCTTATTAATAGTGTTACTTATGTGAGAGAAATTGCATGTTGAACTGCTTTGAAAATACAATTTGTGTAATCAAGATGTGAGAGAAATTAAAAGATAATTTTGAAAGTAAAATTATAAACATGCATAAAAAGTTACGAACGACTCTTATTTTGAATAATTAAAATCTCTTTAAAACAACATTCATTTTGAATAAAAGGGAGTAATAATTAGTCTTATCCTTCGGACTAGTTCTCACAATCACCCATGTAATACATTTAGGTATGGTGCATATAAAACATGATATTAATAAAACAAAAGATAAAATAAATAAATAAACACATAAACCAAAAAATTTATTAAATTTAAAGATACAAAGGTTTCAACAAAATTTATCCATACTTTCTGATCTTAAGAGTATCTGAATCCCATAACTCCATCAACAAAAGCTTGAAATGAACTCATATGTAATCAGATAATAAGTTGGGCAGAATTAAGATAATGTACTAAAAGTTTTTCTGTCATGTGTAACCGTATTCATTTATATAGATTATAACTTATTCATTCTGATCAAGAAATAGAAGAACCTCAAGGATTCTGATGGATTGTCATTAACAACTTATTAATTTTGAAATCTGTCACCAATTCCTCATAGAAACAAGATATGAGATGACTTACACAACCAAATACATATCCTCCTGTTTTAGACCGTAACTTGGTTGAAGACCAACCAGAAGAAGAAACGAGGGGCTTCTTTAACAGTACAAACTGTAATATAAGTCACATGACAGCTCAATTGCTGCAGTCAAATAATATAATCGGACCATTCTGAGATAAAAGAAGTATGATCCATCGACTCTCCTGGACATTCCTCGTTCTTTGCTGGCCTTTGCTTCCCTCCAACCAACCTTGCAGGGTTTCCGACTGCTGTTGTCCGAGGAGGCACATCAATCAGCACTACCGATCCTGCTCCTATCTTTGCTCCTTCCCCAATCTTCACATTCCCCAAAATGGTAGCACCTGCTCCAATCAACACTCCATCCCCAATCTTGGGGTGACGATCCCCACTTACCTTCCCAGTTCCTCCAAGCGTGACATGGTGAAGTATCGACACGTTGTTTCCAATCACTGCAGTTTCACCAATTACCACACCAGTAGCATGATCAAACAGTATGCCCTTCCCAATCCTCGCAGCAGGGTGTATATCAACAGCAAATACATCAGCGATTCGAGAGTGTAATGCCAGTGCCAATGGCCTCCGAGACTGAGTCCATAACTTGTGCGCAACTCGATGAGCCTATGGACAAATTAAAACAAAAGTATAAGTTGAAATGCTCCACCTTTTAGTGACAGTCGTCAAGGAATTCAACAACACAAATCATAGGATGTCTTACATTCTTAGCAGAAGTTCTAAAACAGACAAGGACATGGACGTTTCAAGATATTCACATGTTACATTCATTCTTTTTGCAGTTGAGGTTACATTCAGATAATTGAGCAAATCAATCAAACAAATGCCTAACTGCCGCCTCTTCCTAAATCCAGGCGGTAACTCGTCAAGACCAAGACATTCATTTACAGTAGATACACAATCATTTAGCTTTTTATACACCAAAATCAAGACCCGAAAAACCCTAATGCAATTAAATATACTTAGACAACCGTAAGATTTGAAATAACAAATATTTATCAACAAAGAAGCAAAATCCAGGTAACAACCGATGGTTTCCTACCGATGGCTATTAAAGATCAATATTACTTCTAGGCAGAGAACGAGAATCACGTCAAGATAACAGTATCAATTCGGCCAATCAAAACAAGTACGCCGGGTTAAGTTTAGATGAAATAGATGAACGAAAACAAGCAAAAGGAAAGGGAACTATCTGAAATTCCAATTACACACCTGACAAGCCAAGAATCCCTTATAATTAAGAAGGCAGTGAGAGAAAGACACGCAAGCAGGGTCACGAACACGGGCGGCTCGAAGATCGGCGACGACGGCGGCGCGAAGAGAAGGGTCGGAGGAGAAAGTGTTGAGGAAGAGGTCGTAGAGGAGAGTAGAGAGGAGGGTGGAGGAGCACAGCTTGTTGCCTAAATGAAACGCAAGAGAACGCTCCAGTGAAGAGTGAGAAAGGATTGTGGAATAGAGGTAGCTTGCGAGAGCCGGCTCGGCTTCGGCGTCGCGGCGGCACTCCGCCTTGATCTGCGCCCACAGCCAGGCCTCATCTTCGTCGGTTGAGATATCGCTCGCCGTATTGAGTGGAGATGGTGAGGGGTACTGGAGCTCGCCTGCGGGCATCGTGCGTCCACGTGTAACTATTTATAGTTGACAACGTCTTTAGTAAGGTGAATTCTAATCGGCCACAAGGCCCCCCACCCTCTCTTTATACTTTTTTAAGTTAATATATTAAAATAAAAGAATATCGCTTTTATTTGTTTTTCTCACGAAATATTCTTAATTATAAAAAGGTACCTTTAAATCATCCACGTTCAGACTAATTCTCATTCGAACTAGATAAATACTTTGCGAGAGACAAAACTCTAACTTTAAATTTTAAATAGTTGCATACATAAAAAGGTTCGAACTCACGAACTTATTTAAGTCAAAAAAATCTTTTATCAACTCACTTGTTATGAGTTAAAAAATATCATTTTTGGTTTGTTCTTCTCCTGCTTTGGGCTTTTCTGAGCTCAACTTTCAATTTTTACTCAGCTGTACAATATTGTGACCACTTGGAGTTATGGCTACAACTGTAACTTTACGGTCTTATTACGCATTAACTCAAAAGAAGGGAAAAGAGGAGACAGCCATGGAAAAGTTAGTGGTTCAGATCCTTTATTTGAAAAGGACATGTGTGGTGTATTATACCATTCCACTGCACTGCTCCTTCCTTCCTTTTTCTTCATTCCAACTTGCAATACTTTGTTCCCTGCCCATCCCATGCTCTACCCAGATCAGACACTTTTGCTTAATCACCATAACCTTCAGGTGCTTTTTGGTGAATGCCCTTTTGTTAATACAGGAAATTCTTAACTTAACTAATCAATACAAGATACATTTGCTTTTTAATGAATGGGGGACTAGGAGGCCTCTGATTTGGTCCCATGAATGCCCAAACTGCGAACCCTTTTGTCAGAATAGTAATGTCGACTCTGCATTTTGTCTTTCGTGCATTAAGATTCTAATTTTACAAAATTGAAATCGAACCAACACATGATTTAAAAGGGAATATCAAGTTTATATGTTTTCATTTATGCCGTATAATGCATTTCTCCTTTGGTAGAAAAAGTTCAGAATAAGCTGCAATTTCAGTGCTGTTCGTGATCAGTTCGGATAAAACAGGTCTTGCTTCATTATTCTAGCTTGAAACTGTGAGTTTGGAAGTCAACCATTTTACTCTGCTACCAACAATTCCAAAGTCAGCCCTCTCTCTTGAAATTATATAATGTCTTACGGCCGTATCTACAGATATATACGTACAAGACATCACATAAGGTTGGTGAGTGTAAGGCCAAGTTCATATAAATTCCAGGCTGACATAATTAACATATATCAAACTACAATTTGTATTGTTAAAAGATTAAATGATGAAAAGCGAAAGGCAAGAGCCTCTTGTAAGTTGTTTGAGAACTGAATATGCAATTCAATCTCAGTCAATCAGAATTAAATAAGTTTGTTAGTGAGGATTCCTTTGCATGATAACGCCATATTAGACTTATTTAATAAAGTATCAAAACTGGATTAATGCTAATTAATATTTTTGTCAAGTTGAGTGTTGAAGTATTTAGGTTCTCCTTTTAATTATCTAATAAACATGGCATGACAGTTTAGGTAAAGTCATTGAAGATAATATGACAGTCGACATATATATATGGTTCAGGTCAATTTCTGGTTGGGTTTGAGCAGGTTGAAGGGAACCGAAATATGCCAATGGACTTCACAAGGTTTTGACCACAGGCAACAATCCAACTGGAAAATCTGTCAGCTTTTGATGAAATCTACTCTCTTAAGAATATCTTTATAGACTCTTCCCTTACCTTGGAATTGCATATATAGAGAAAGACAGTGGATAGTTGATTTTCTTTATAACACAAGTGGTAAAAATATCCAACAAAACTATAGATGCATATCCAGTCATCTTCTCCTGCTGTGCATTCATTTTCATCAACCCCACCCTCACCACCATCATCATAAAATCCACCAAATTAACTAGCTACTAGCTACTTTCTCTTTGTCTCTCTCTCCCCCTTTATCTATATGTGTGTGTGTGTGATGAGGTTGTTATTTGTTCGTAGGTAGTGAAAGTTAGCTTATGTTTTCTAAGGTCTTAGGAAGTTGAGGCTTTGTTTGGTGAGAATGGGCAGGAAGTGCTCACATTGTAGGAACATGGGACACAATTCAAGGACTTGCACCGGCTTCAGAGGGAGCATAGTTGCTTCTGGCTCTTCAGGACTCAGGCTTTTCGGGGTGCAACTTGGGGACTTTTCTTCATCAGTCTCTTGTGTTCCTATGCAAAAGAGTTTCAGCATGGATTCCCTGTCGTCTTCATCACCTGCTTCTTCTTTGTGTTCGTCTAGAGTTTCCATCGATGAAGATTCAGACAAAGCACCCATTCACAATGGTTATCAGTCAGACGGTCTCATTGGTCGTGCCCAGGAGAGAAAGAAGGGTGAGTCCTGATTGTTATGTCCTTAATTTTGAGTCTGCAGCAGAAACAGAAATTGTGTCTGTCTCCTTCTCCTTGCTTTTGTTTTCTTGAGATTTGATGGTGGCGGACCATGAATAGAATCACACAGAAAACTTTTTCCAGGTTTTTTGCTGTCTGTATTTATTTAACACTAGATTGACTGTTCATTTAATCAGGAGTTCCCTGGACAGAAGACGAGCATAGAACATTCTTAATAGGGCTTGAAAAGCTTGGAAAAGGAGACTGGAGAGGCATCTCCAAAAACTTTGTGACCACCAGAACTCCAACTCAAGTTGCTAGTCATGCCCAGAAATACTTTCTTCGTCAAGCAAACCTCAAGAAGACGAAGAAGCGACGTTCTAGTCTATTTGACATGGTAATTAAGCCAACTCCTGTGTCATTAATTAAACAGTATTTATCTCAACTCGGATTCTTACTCTAGCCATTTGGACATGTAGGTTAGTGGTCATAGTTCAAAGCACCCTCGATATCCTGTTCCGACTCCATATTTCAGGACAAGTAAGTCTCAGTACACAACGAGCCATGAGACTAGTCTGCCGGGTCTTAATACCTCTGAACAAAGCTTCAGGCAAGCAGACATTCATGGAACTGACAATCCTCATCAGTTAGCTTCTTGTCATCATCATCATTCCACTGGATTTTGGCAACTACATGAACCTATTGATTCGCTGCCCAGGAAAACAATGCCTTCAAGACCTGTAGCACCTGATTTGGAGCTCACTCTCGCTGGTCCAACATCTTTGGAAGGAAGCAGTAAACCATCCTCAAGCTCCCTTATAATCAGACCTATCAGAGTCTCGTAACTTGATCGAACCAAGAAAGGTGAAGAGAAACAAGAAGAAAGATCCGTCACGTGCATAGAGGGTGGGTTGGTTCGATCTCTCAAAACTTCATAGAAATTTTCTTAACATCAGACACTAGTGATGGACTTATCAAATTGGTAGCTTTTTTTGATAACAAATTGTTCAGATCTATCTATGGCAGTTGAAGGCCTCAAGAAAGCAGTTGTGTAACATGGAGGGCTGTGTAGTACCTCCTCCTCTTCCTCCTTTAATTACACATGCATGTAATAGAATGAAATCGTTTCTTCATCATCACTACCATCCATCTACAGGAATGAGTTCTCTTACCAGTCAAAAATTGCTTGTGTACCGGAACTGAAAAAAACCAATCCCAGAACGTCGGAAACAATTTCATTTTACCTTCCTTATCGACTTCATTCACAAGAATCAATCAATTATGCATATACGTAAGACTAATTAATCTCATATGTACCATCCCTGGTTCACTCAAAACAGCAAAATGTTCATGAAAGGACCGCGCTTTTTGCATGAAAAGCATATGATAAAAACTGACGTGGCAGAATAAATACAGGTACAGGCATTTCTGCCCTAGTTTGTCCTCGCTTCAAAGGACTGGACCATCACGCCACTGCCATTGTCGTCTCTGTGTCGATGCTTCAATGGTTGAAGATCTATGAAAATTTTGAAACTGGGACCCATCTCTCTGGTCCTAATTTTCTCTAGAAAACGACTGATCAGCCATAGTTCTTTCTGGAGAACAAGTGATGATCCTGTATATCTATATCTATATATCCACTTCTATACACACATATTTGGCTTAAACTCTAACTCGATTCTTTGCTGCTTAATCCATTTTCCTAAGGAAACAACGAGATTCTGTCTGTTTAAGATTGAAATCCTTAAATCAAAATTGTTACTTAAATCTCTTGAACTGACAACCCTAAATCAGGTCGTTCTCACACAGATAAAAAGAGGTTCTAGAATGACAAATTAAAATTTCTAACAAAAAAAGAGGTCCTAGAATGACAAATTAAAATTTCATCTAGATTGTTAGAAATTGTGTTGTTATTGTCTCACACCACTATGACAAAATATCATTGTCATCTTGCACCTGCATGACAGAGTCTGATTTAGGGATTTTAATCTCACATTGATTCAGTCTGGTTAAATTTAATTAATTAAACTTAATTAATTTTGATGTGTATAAGTGTTTAGAATCTGTATCTTATGAGGCAAGTCACGTCAGCAACATTAATAGAAATACTAACGTCTCACTGGCAAAAATTGAAAGTTTGAGTAGTTGCTACTTTTATAAATTCAGACTATAATTGCAAAATTAAGTAAAGTTTGAGAATTTTTGTAGTTAACCCTTTTTTCATAATATGATTTAGTATATGCTAAATATCTATTATTTAATATATTATTATTAAATAAAAATTATGAATAATTTAATTTAATATATTATATTTAATTAATTAAAATTAATTATTAATAAGAACTATAAATAACTTAATTTTACTTAATATAAACTAAATTTTAAAATAATTAACAAATAAGATATTAAAATAAATTAATTTAATTAAAAACAATTTATTTTTAAATTTTATCCAATATATAATTATTATTAGTAATAAAAATATAAACACTTTAATATTAACAAGCAAACAAAAAAATTTTATTTAAAAGAAAAATTAAAACTAAAAATCACATTAAAAAAAATAAAAATAGAACCAAACGAGTCTCTAATAATCAAGATATTCGAAAGATTAATTAACAAGCTAACCAATATATGTACTTAATTAGCATTTCCTTGCCGATTACTCAATAGTTAAGTTTTCGCATCTACTTTTCTTTGTTTAGTGGTCTATTTGTGTCATTTCAAAGGTGCCATATCGTGCCAAAAGTTGCAAGGGAATATAACGAGTGACTACAAAATTGGCACATCTCCTTTCTTTTCGACATTGTTTTGGAGATAAGGAAGCAGGGGAACCGTAGACAGGACAGGTAGGGTACTTGTCTAGGATTCAACCTTGAGAAAAATAAAATAGGCAATAAAAAAAGATCCTATTTTATTTTATTTTATTTTTTATAAAAATCTTGATTTTTATAAAAAACAATAAAAGAATTCATATTTTACCTCTTTTGTTATTTATAAAAGCACATTATTGATTATCACGAAGAAAGAAAAAATAAAATAAGAATCTTCTTTATTTACCCGGAACCTATAAAACATCAGGACCGGCCCTTATAATAGCTTCCATAGTCACTCAGTATATATTTACCATCTCCCCACTACAAACTAGGGTTTCTAGTTACTATTAGATTCATTTTTGTTCTTCTTTTTTCTCTTATAACATGTGTGTGTTAATTGTCAAATGACTATTCAAAAGTAGCATAGTAAAAGAACAAAAGAATTAGGGAGAAATTCAGGGATTCTACAAAATATTGTCTTCTGATAGGTATAGCTTCCCTTTCAATACTAATATTGCCTGGTAAAATCCATATGATTGGTCGCATTTATGATCGCTTTTCAGCTAAAGCGACCTTTCAACCAATTTGCATGTCTTATTTGCAAGCTGTTGCTGTCTCATTGAGGTGTCAAATAATACCTACAGATATATCGTACCCTTTACATGTCCATTTGGATGTTCACATAAATCTTGTGGAGGATACCACTTTGTTTTCTAACCAATCCCATCTACTATGTTATCCCATTCCATTTGTCTTTTCTTTGTTTCCACTACTAATTTCTTTTATAAGAACCTCAAAAAAGAAAAAAAAAAACACTAGTTCGTGAACTTTTATTTTA
>JANITW010000008.1:3442580-3471564 GCA_027564335.1 Erythroxylum williamsii | reverse complement strand
TATATTATACTATATTTATTAATGAGAATATTTTAATTAATGGATGAATTATATTTTAATTTATTATATTATATTATTTTAATTTATTATATTATATTATTTAAATTTATTAGTATTAAAAATATTTTTAAAAAGAGATTCGTTTCTCTTTTGAGTACGAAGGATTTTTTAAAAATAAAATATCAAACTATTATTTTTATAATAATAATCAAGTGACTCACTTTTTATTTTATATTTATTAATCATTTCTCAAATCAATCAATCAATCAATCAATCGATCATAATAGCCCAATAATAAGCAACAAATTAATGAATAGATGGATGAGAATTGGAGGAGGGTGACCACAGGTGGGAACAGCCACCCTGTGCTCGTAATAATGGGGAACAAATTGTACCAACATTGACCACCTCACCGTCATTACCTCTGCGACTCTTATCCAAAACAGGTACACGTGGCTAGTGAGGATTTGTCCTTTCCAATTTGCCCAAATTACGACGTTGAAAGTAGGGTCAAACGTAAGAACTAAGTTATTCGATAGTAATGATTGTTAATTAAATATATTTAACAAATGTTATAATTACAAAAGGAGAGGTTTATTGACTTTTAGTTGTTTATAAATTCAAAAGTTTTATATTCAAATGACAATTTTGCTAATTTTAAAATAGTTTTGAAAGTAATATTTATTATCTAATTTAATTTATATTTAATTATAAAATAATTTTAAAATTTAAATACTAATCAAAATTTAAAAAATAACATTAAAAAGCTCATAACTTTCAAGTTTTTACAAGAAAATTTTATGCCAAATTCTTTATTAATGTAGATGACATTACAATTCACATTAAATTAATATTATTATCATTTGACTGTCACATCTTAAATTTATTATTAAATAAAATACAAATATTATGAAATAAACTATATGAAGGATTATATAATTATTTTAAATTATTTTATAATTTTAATTTATTAAATAATTAAAACTATATATAATACAAATAATAATCACGTCTTCAAAATGCTAATATGATAGAACGCACTACTTCATCCAAACTAGCATATAACTTAATGTTAGACTATTTTTGCAAATAAAAAACTTAGAATATGCTAATATGATAGAACTCACCACTTCATCCAAACGAGCATGTAACTTAATGTTAGAATTTTTTGCAAATAAAAAATTTAGAATATTTGAATTAGACGTGGATTCGCTAGTATTGATTAATATTCTGTCTTTCCTATTTACACAATCAATGTCTCCTAATTCTTTCGTCCTAAGCATTAATGAGCTATTTACTCAGAACTAGATAGTTCTACTGCAACATATTTACAGAGAAAATAACTGGCGTACGGATTGGTTTACTAATTTTACAACACAGTTTGAACTAGGGAGTATTTTAAAAAATACATTCATAGGATGCCTTTCAATCCTCTTAGAAGATTTGTTAGGAATTTCTTTCCCATAACTAGTAATGTAATCTGTATCGAGTTTTCTTTGCTTTTCATATACGAAAAAAATTTAGAATAATATTTTAAAATTAAATAAAGTTTAAAACATGTACAATAAAATAGCGCAGTAGTTTCTTGTTTCTGACATGGATTGTGGAGTGTAGGACCGAAGATCTTCGATTCCCGGACACGGGACTGCGTTTCCAGTTTTCTTCCTCGGAGTAACATAACCTCGTAACTTTAGAATGTTACACAAAGACAATTTACCACATCTCTATTCCCAAAAAGCATATTCACACGCACACACAGTACCAGTTAGGTCTGATACTTAAAAGCACTCCTTATCTTTAGCAATCACGAACTCTCTTCAGTCTTTCTGGGTCTTTACTCTCACTGCAACTTATCCATGGGGGTGGCCAACAACATAACAGCAGTTCTAAACTTCGTAGCCTTCCTCTGCTCAGTCCCCATAATTGCCACCGGGATTTGGCTGGCATCCAAACCCGACAATGAGTGCATCCAGTACTTCCGGTGGCCGATTGTCATCATCGGAATCCTCATCCTCTTGGTCTCACTCTCGGGCTTCCTCGGAGCCTACTGGTATAAAGAAACGCTCTTGGCATTCTATCTTTGTTGCATGGCCATTCTCATCGTGCTTCTCTTAATTCTGCTGGTTTTCGCGTTCGTTGTGACGAGGTCCGACGGTGGGTACGATGTGGCGGGGAGAGGTTACCGAGATTACAGGCTTGAGGGGTTCTCTTCTTGGTTGAGAGATCATACAGTGAATTCCAAGAATTGGGTAAAGATCAGAGCTTGTCTCGCTGAGAGTGATGTTTGTGCCAAGTTGAATCAGAACTACTTCACCGCCGACCAGTTCTTCTCCGCTCGTCTCTCTCCTCTCCAGGCAAGTTAATGGTTCTCTTTCTGTTAAATGTCTACTGTCATGATTCACGCCTAGCTAGTTGATTACTATAGGCAGTTGCTTCCCTTTCAGTTTTCTTTCTAAGAACTCATAATTTTTCGATCCCATAGCAACCTTCGTGCAAGTTGTCTTTTGTTGTTGGTGGGTTGTTTTCTTCAATTCTTCCAGTCATTTGAAAGTAATTAAGTGGTCTTCATGAGATTCTCTTTTTGGTGCCTTTAACAACTTTCGATGGGAACGATCATATGTTGCAGTCAGGATGTTGCAAGCCTCCAACTGTATGCGGGTACACTTACATGAACCCAACAGTATGGACAAACCCAGCAAACCCAACTGCAGATCCTGACTGTTACTCGTGGAACAATGACCAGAACCAGCTGTGCTATAACTGCAATTCATGCAAGGCTGGTTTGCTTGGAAACCTGAGAAAAGAATGGAGGAAAGCCAACATAATTCTGATAGTTGCAGTGGTGGTGCTCATATGGGTCTATCTTATCGCTTGTAGTGCCCTGAGGAACGCCCAAACCGAAGATCTCTTCCGTCGTTACAAGCGTGGATGGGTTTGATTCTGTCTCTCGTTACATACTCATTTCCCAAGTTGTTTCTTTGTTCTCATTTTCAGTTTCCAATGCAGTTCTGTACATTCCTTTTGCACTTTCCTTATCAAGCACTTACCCAAGTTAGACTCTTATGTTGTAGCTTTGTGATCAGTGTGTATTCTTTTTAAATTTGATGAAGAACGAACTGCCTGTGGCAACCTCAACTTATGATGCGTGTTGAAGCTAGCAAAGACCTTTCTTGCTCTCCATGATTAAGACTAGACAGTTTATCCTGAACTGGGCTTATGTTCCTGGTGTTAAATATTCTTCTTCTATACATAGATCTTTGTAGCTAATATAAATGGAAATAGTCAAACAACATCTGAAGAAGCATGACCGTTAGCTCTGAGTCCCTATCGGGCCTATCCTGCACATCACTTTTCCTCTCAAGCAGTAGATGCCTTTCTCGAGTATACGATGTACATCGGATCTGAACGACCTGGGTTTGGAGATATATCTACAGCCTGCAAAACAAGAAACGTACTTCAACTTCCAAGAAAAAATTTGTAGATAAGTTGGTATCAAACCACGAATAATAAGAATTATTATGAAAGTTGGTGCTAAAATAATATCACAAATGAAAACAAAAAGAATTTAGAACTTTTATTATTTATTATCCTAATTAGCTACGGATGGATTGAGTACTTTTTTTGTTCAAGAAGATGTCAGTGAAAAAAAAAGGTTCCCAGTTACCTGGGGAGCTTCAAATCCTCCGGCATAATGGAAGTATGATCCAACAATCAAGGCATGGTCAGCATCACCAGTCGATGTCCATATAGAGATAGCTTTTGTCCAAAAGCAACGATTGGAAAAACTAGTGTACAAAGGCAATTTAGTGAAATTAAGATTGGATTGAATGCAGAAACACGATTCTTCAATGTAAATGCACAAAAGCATTACCTCATAATAGCCAATCCACCAGGCTTAAGTATCCGACTCATTTCCTTGAAAATATCTAGCGGTTTTGTAAGATAATCAACACTGACCTGTGAAATATTTTGCCAGATTCTAGCTCAAGTTCATGCTTGATCACAAGCAAAAAATGGAATTTCTATAGTATTACATGCAAGTTAGAGCAAATCACATTAAAAGCTAGGAGTGGTACACACCACATTGGTTATGACATCGAAGGAGTCATCTTCAAATGGAAGTCTAGGATTCACGTTTAAGTCTTGCACGGCGTATTCCGTCAAAACCTGTACCGTCACGAGCAAGCTTCAATGTAAGAAACTCAAAGCATGTCTGAATGAAAGAGAATAATACTATGTAACAGAGTAGAATACTACAGGGTTTCGCTTGAGCTCTTCTTCGTTCATGCCTAGTCCAACTATACGATCTTGTTTGTATCCCTTTGGAAAATGGCTGACCTAAAAACACCAAACAGGAAAAGTGCTCCTGTTCTGTTAAATACTATCATTTGATTCAACACAACCAGGAAGAACTAAACATCTTACGTACCCAACTGCTACACATGTCCAGGATGCTTACTCCCGGAGTGTTGCTGGGAGGAAAAACCTCGGAGTAATATTTGGCCAGAGCAGCAATGGCTGGATCATCGATGTGTGTCACAAACCTTGGACTTTCATAGAACGAGGAATCTGGGGACCTAAAAGGTATAATCTTTTGGGTTTTAGATCTACAAGATCTGAACAGAGTTTCTCAAGCTGATCATCCATCTTAGCTTTACTGTGACTTTATCTTTAGGAATGAACAATAAGCCAAATCTAATGGCTAGTTAATTCAAGGAACACTTGCAAACGAGAATGGAAATCATAATGAAAGTAAATGAATAACAGTTGGAAGATCAAACAGGGAGCACATTGCAACCAACAGAAACTAGCAAGAGTCTTTACTCATCAAAACGTTGGAAATCCTCTTCCTTGAAGGGAAATTGCTCTGGCCAGTCAACATTCTTCAATACCTATGAGGAGGGAAGATTGAAAGATAACTAAAAACGGAAGAAAAGAAGTTTTTTTTTTAAATTTTTTTCCACACTCGTAGTAATTGACAGCAAGACTATCGCCAAGAATCAAAAATTCCAAAACCCAAGTAAGAAAATCTGCTCCAATTGCAAATCAGAATTCATCAAAGGCAGATCATCATTCCCAAGCCATTAAGATCGGAACTTTACCTCTTCAACGGAGCTCTTCTGCCTTGCGGAAGCAATGAAGGATTTGCCAGCAACCCCACCAGACATATTCATGAACTGCGCCCAAACTGAAGCACCTAGAGCAATTACCAGCCTACGAGGTGCTTTAAGTTCGTAGTTTCGCTTCCTATGTGCATTCGTGGAAAGAGTTGAGACAGAATTAACACAACATACAGGAATAATTGTTGTCAGACGAGATGGGCGAGAATAAGTTCCAATGCTTCCTAAGACGGTCAGTTTTTGTGGGAAAGCCAGTCCGAGAAAATTGGCCATATTTTATATGCTTTATTTGGACTCTCTCAGCTATGTGTACATTACAAGCAGGTTTTGCCATTTGTTCAGGATAGCGCAAGAACGTGTGTCCCTTACTACCACATGATGATTCCATGACCATGGTCTGTCTATCCCCTGCTAAGCTTTAAGGAAACTCTGGTTGTTTTGAGGGCTCATGCATTTATGGGTATGGTTTAATGGTAGTAATAACATATAAATGATTCCTCTAAAAATTGTAAGAACTCCAACTTGGACATACACAGTTCGATCAACTTGAAACGCCAATTTTGTTTTGACTAAAAGCTGAAACTTGAAAGCTTTACTCTTTCAATCAATTATTACAAAAAAAAAACAGAGAGAATTTTGGTTTGCTTTGTCATCTGAGATTCAAATCTACCAACACCAATCAAAATAAACTTGATCCCTTAAGTTTTGGCCGGAAAGAACTAGTTTTGCCATCTGTAACTGGATGACTCTTGCCCTTGGCATGCGGAAGATTACCATATAACCATTTCCACATAATCAACAAGGCATAATTTCATGCATATACGTGCGGAAAAGCATGGCAATTACAGGTAATATGGACTAAAGGTACATTCTTGTGTTCTAGAAATGATCAAAGGTTTGACATTTCTACATGAAATGAATATCTTTAAATGGTTACTATGGTTTTGCCTCATAGGTCGGAGGGACCTGTCCTCTATCAACCTTCCAAGGGCCACCATAGAATTTCGGTCGCATAAGAGGCACTGCTTCACCAGGGTGATCTTCCCAGAACTTCTCCTGCTCAACACCAAAGGCAAAGAATATTCAGTTAGACTCAAGAAACTCCATTTCTCAAAACACACAGAAGGAATACTTTGAATGACCTTAAAATCACTAAACTTTCAAAGAATCATGCTTTCGAAAACTTTCGATAAGGTAAGCAACCATAACCTCATCTCGCTTGAAGGCAAAATCAAGCATTAGAAATAACATCTCCTAAGTCATAGAGATGTCAGAAGGTGAATGGTTAACCCAAAACACAAAATCCAACAAGAACTACACACAAGCCACTTACAAGAACAAAAGAAATTGCCATGAAGATACAGAATCAATATGTCTAAGAACAAGCACAGATCATGCTACTGTTCTTCTTCAGAGTAGAGCAAGGCACTAATAACTTGAGATCATAATAACCGACTTATTGTCAATTTAGCTTTCAAGGTTACGTCAAAGTTTCACAAACTTAATCGAATATGCTTGCAGCTCTTCTGCATCATGTGATAAAGTTCTGTTTAAAAGGCCATCAATCTGAATGGTGAGGGCATAAGACTTGATAATTTTCTCAAACACGTCAAGTGAACTAGTTATCAATCATCCGTGGCTGCACCATCTCTGCAGCCTTATCCCCATTTCATTAAGGACGCTAACATCTCTCAGGTATTACAACAATTATTCATAGCCAACAAAAAGAGAGAGAAAACACATCTCGAAAAAGCTCACAGATTGAAGAATTAGTTTCAAAAGGACAAGTAAAGATGCTACCTTTATCTCACCCAAACCCGACAGTAAGTTCCCTCAAACCCAATCTTTCAACAAAACCATGACTATTCGTAATAGGGAAGACCCAGTTAGAAAGTCTACTGGGCAACACAGAAAACCAAAAGGAAAAGCTGAGGAAAAGATAAGAGCGAATGTGCACCTTGTAAAGTTGCTCGGTGATGGCGGCTGCAACAACGCCAGTGTAGAAAGCGCCTATATAGACAGTGACGAGAGGAGTGAAGGATCTGGGTCTCCTATACGGCTGAATCATATCCCATAGAAACGTTTTCTCCCATCTGCTATGCACGTAATCTGCATATTTCGTCCATAGATAACTTGATATCCTTGCCGGCTCTCTTGGTGCCATCCTTGTTCTCTCCTAACCTCATTTCAACAGCGCTTTTCCTTTTTGTTACATCTTTTTGAGAGCTCAACCTCCACGGAAATTAGCCAAAATTAATTAGATTTTATTAAATTAAATACAGTTTTCACTAAAATAGTTACTTTTAATTATATGTAACACATAAACACATTTTCTCTTTGTCGTTCAAAATAGTATCTCATTGTCCATCCCGTTAAATTTGAGAGTAAAACATGCTTAATTCTAATTTTAAGTCGAGGTTACGTAGATTGATAACTCTCCCCTGATCATTGCAAAATAAAGAATCTTGTACACTGATATGCGTTATATTGATGATATTTATTAATATAATCCAGTAGTATTTACTTCAACCAGTGTAAACAAAGTTCTAACATGCTACACTTACTGTAATCAGTGTTTGAAGTTACAAAGATTGGAGACAGATCAATCATAAAGAATGAGAGTACTCGGATAGACAATTACTGCCTGTTTAATCAAAAGAACGACTAAGCAAATATACAGAATAGAGCACATCACTATAGGCATACAGAACAGAACAAGGCTTCAGATTAGCAATCCTATGCTTGTGTTGTCCCAGATGAATTGTCCTTGGAAGCAATGATGGATTCAAGAGTAAGTTCTCCGACTACCTTGGGCGGTCCGATGCTGCATCGTGCTGAGTTGTGCCTTTCAATAGCATCTTTTAGCTTCTGAAACTGCAGATGGTTTGAGGAATCCAAAAGCAACAGAATCAGTAGCGGTATTAAGGATAAAATGCTAAAACACGCAAAATCTCAAGGCATTGAAAGTTATTCAGCCAGATTCATCAAGTGTTTCCTTTACCTAAATGGATCAAAATCTTATGTTGTTACAGATTCCATTGTCGATTTTCCCCATTAGAAAAAGGCTTGTGAGGTTTCTGTTTAATGAGGAGACTAAGAGTGCATAGCTTTGGATGATGAAGTCGATTTACATCGAACCAGGCAAATCGCATCACCGAATTCTACAGTAGTATCATTTTGTTTGCTTCTCAAGATGATTCAAAAGAAAACTACACCAGAACAGGTTAACTTTATACTAAACATGCTTGTATACTTGCGTTCTATAGGAAAAGAACTTCAGTTGAGAACTGCATACATGTTTTAGGACTCAACACTGAGCAAAAATGGAACTGGAAGATACTAACCTTGGCAAGTGAGCAGGAGAAGGACTCCAGTTGTCCATCAGCTCCACGATAGAAATGGAAGAAAGGAAGCACTTTAACGTTCAAACTTTTGCACATAGATTTATTCTCATCAAAATTCACTTTCAAGAATAAAATTTCTGGATGCTCTTCAGCAGTCCTGCAGAGCTGTGAGATGAGTTCACCGATAAAACAGGTCAACATCATGATTACCGGAAATAGCTTAATATTTAAGCGGTCATATCCCTGGATTTTTGGTCTAACACATTTCCCAGCAATATTCAATCAGTGATACTCCATCACACTCTATTGAACGATAGAGCTTCAAAGAAATTTATCTGAAGAGAATTTTGCCACTAATCTACCAAGAATACTGAAGAAAGAAAAAATTTAGCACCTTGGACTAAAATTTTTCACCTGTGTTGTACTTGAGGGAAGGATCCAGGCAAATATTATAATTTCAACTCATTTTGCCACAAGGATTGACTATCTTTTATCTTTCATGCCGGTACCACCATAGCTATCACCAAATCCACTCACTTTCTATAAGGTACTTCCATGGCTCAGACTGCTTTAACCAAGGTTTTCCAATTTATAAATGCACATCCAATCTATATGATGGCACCAGAAACATTTAGCCTCACCACTTAGCCAACTAGACTGCATAAATTCCTGTCCTAAAGCTACAAGCACCTTGGCGCCTTGCTACCATATCCGTTATCAATGAATGCTAAAAGGTAAGATGTTCTTAGGACATTCATTATGTTTGTCACCACCCGAATTAGATGCATAAGGTTTAACATGTTTTAATCCTGAATACTGGAAATTTCATAACAAAATGAAGTATACAAGATAGCTAATGCCAAACTAAGCGTAATAAGTAAGTAATTACGACCACATAGATGGCCTTGAATTCTTCAAAATCCAAGAACTTCCAATGCATATTGATCCACATCAGATGAAAACAACTGCAGGAACAATAAACTATGCCGCTAGGAGACTGATCCTTTTCTGTATCATGAAACTTGCATAAATTGCCCAAAACAAGCTTGACTAGAAGATGAATAATATGAATTTACAGTGTTAATTGAGTCTTGATGCCATTGCAGACAAAGAGCAACTTAAATGAAGCAAAATTACCTTGGGATACAGTGCTCGACAAGAAGCACACCAGGTTCCATAGAAATCGACAATCACTAATCTATCTCCAGCTTGACTTAAGGCACTCAAAAATTCTTGGGTGGAATGGATGTCAATCATGTTTGGTGTACTTTTCTCCCACCATTTTGGCTGTTCTGTTTCGGCAACAGTTGCATGTAACTGTAACAGAGCATTGAAGATGGTTAGCTTGTTCCATTTATAAATGAACCAAAAAGAAATCTTTTGATCAAAGATGCAGAATAGAAAATAGTTACTTTTAAATGGCATCTCACATATTGCAAAAAGTTTTCTGAACAAATAACACAAAAGCAGTATGTTGCTTATTGTGTGATTCTCTTGACAAGTATTTTAGATTAACTGACAAACTCTCTCCAAGCAAGTACTTTATAGGACATAGCACTTATAGGACAGAGCAAACTAAATATAATATTCTATCCAGAAAATGTAACTTATAGGCAATCGAAAATTCAGAAATCATCACCTAAAGAATTAAGGAAACAAACTAGATATCACAAAGATGCAATCAACTAGCAAAAGTCACAACCCAAAACAATGCAGACATTTCACAAGCAATTGAAATGCAAAAGGCATTTTCATTGTTGCATTATAATCGTCAAGAAGAATAACCTAAAAATAAAGAGAAAAAGAAAATTGATTTTAAAAAGCCTTGAAAGCAAAGAAAGCCAAGGAAATTTTCAGTTGCATCACCAGATATGATTTTTGGGTTCATATTCAACTTATAACATAGATTTTACCATATAGATGCGAAAAAGTTTTAAATGATTCCCAATGTTCTGACACATTCAATAAAAAAGTACATTATTTCTTAAACAAATGATCATTCTAGTTCAAGGAAAAACACAGTACAGCTTGATCTGAATTGCAACACAGTTCAACGCACACAATACAGCTTGATCTGAATTGCCACACAGTTCAATGCATCGGCCCTAACGAATTCAAGCCAGCATATTATCAACTTTTATACTTGCATTCAACTTAATGTTTGCGGATATCAGATACTCTCAACCCCCTTCACTGTATGTTCATAATCGTCTTCAACTCAATGTTTGCGGATATCAGATACTCTCAACCCCCTTCGCTGTATCCTCATAATCGTCTTCCTTGAACCAAATTCTCAACAGTTAAAGCTTTTTATTCCCAATGAAAACTCTTATTCTCTCAACCAAACTTTATAGCTAAAAACAGTAAACTCTAAAATTAACTGCTGGAAAATTTCTGAAAGCTGACAATGGTAGACTCCTAAGACGTTAGCCTCTTTAGCTTCCATGGATACCTTTCAAGTATGTGAAGCCACAAGTCTCCAATAAAGCGAATGACCAGAAGCAAACACAACGTTATAACACTAGAAGCCAATAAAAATAAACTTCTAAATTTGCAGTATAACAAAAGATTTAGGGTAATAAGCGATTACATACGATGTTTACCAAGTTATTTGTGTAACAGAGAACTAAATGGCTGAAAGTAAGTTAAAATAAACAGAATCACTTTACAGTAGCTAAGCAGAAATGATATATCTCTTTAACAAATGTCGAACTTTCATGCACAAAATTAGATAACATCAATTTGATACTGTCTCACAAAATAGTAAATTCTAATGAACTACATTATGTACAATTTGCTCCTAGTACACAATTAGAAAAGACTTAGGGAGTGCTTATTTAGTTGGTATGATAAGAAAGGAATGGATAAGGAATGAAAAAAGATGGTTGATAATATATTATGATTAGATAAATGGTATTTTTATATCCTTTTGGGACAATATTCCATACTCTCAACGTAGTAAAGAATGAAAGTTATATTTATTTCCTTTCCTCGCTATATTCATTATAATTCCTATTATTATTCCCTAAGTGAACAAGCGCACCATTACAAACCAAACCAAAGCTTACTATATCAGCTAAAACTGCAAGTAGAAAGGTTACTTGTTGCGAAGAACCAATTAATCAGAAACTGTTAGCCAAAGGGTCCTCGAAATTCTTACCAAAAAGAAAAGGGCCCTCAAATTTTCAATTAATTTTCAAAGAAACAGACCGGAAAAGAAAATAAAGGAACTGAAAGGCAAAATTGGTACCTTGAAAGAGAGAGATTGCTTCCTGGAACTGAAAGGCAACCGTGAAACACCTCTAGCTGATGAACAAAGAACAGGATAAATCTTCCCATATAAACCACTAGAAGCGGGTGGATTTGGAAAAGCCGGTACATAAGGATTCGAGTTGGAAGTAACCGCAGTGATCAGAGAAGACGAGAAGCGAGGCCAGTGAAAGGACGGGAATCGAACAGCATCTGCCATCTATAGAATTTACTAAAATTCAACACCCACAATGAAAGACATATAAAGATTGAAACTTTTTCCTGGGAATTGAGTTGATAGTTGAAATTAAGAACCAAAACAGACTGAATACTACATGAGGTCAAAAGGGGGCCAAATTAAGAGGGTTTAAGTTCTAAATTACTATAGAAGCAGAGAGACCTCCTCTTCGCTTCTCCTCTGCTCTTCTCCACTCCTAAGTTCGTGTTTTTGACAGAATGCAATCGTACGAACTGGAGATGTCCAAAATTACACAATCACATCTGTATCTACTGCGACAAACAGTATTGTTTATGATTGGTAACTGGACAGTAGTACTTTACTTCAAGCAGTTGACCCGTTATCCGACCTTGTTTTATGTCCTCTCTGGGTTGAGGAACCTTTGGTTATGGCTGAATCGGCGGCTTCAAGTTCATACAACTTTATCCTTTCTAATGATTTTTTGTATTTTAAGATTTAGTTGAAGATCACATTAGAGAGTAAATTATGGGCTTAGGGTAGGATTTTACGAAGGTTAATGCATTAACTCCTAAACATTCTTGAGGATGTCAATGGAAAATGAATGAATTCTTTATTTTTGTGATAAACATAATATTTTTAATAAATTTAACCTTAAAATTTTAATAAGAAATAAAAATAAAAAATTCAATTAGTTAATAGGGACTTTTAATGATTAGAAATTTATTAATTTAAACATTAATAAATAAGGTGTTATATAAAAAATGAATTAATTAATTTACGTTAATTTTTAATTTTTAAAATTTACCTATCAATCTTTTTATTTATTCTAGTATCAAACTTTTAAGTATAAATTTGACTCAAAACTCTGAAATTTTGATTGCCAAAAATACCAACCTTAATTTTGGTTCGAATCGGATAATTTTAGATTGAATTCCAATTTCTTTAGTATAAGATTGCATGTTAAATGCAAATCTTCTTAAAACAATGAGAGAGTAATTATTTGGATACTGTTTCATAGTTTTAGCTTTAAGCACGAACTTGTAACACAAGATATGCCAATTCTTTTACACTACAATCTCACTTAGCTTCATCAAAGTAAAATTTAACCTTATCTCATGCTAGTTGACCAACTTACTTGTTAACTCACCTTAGAACTCTTGTATATTTCTTTCATGCGTGTGATTCAGTTAATTTTTTACTTAATGTTCATCTCTAGCCTTCTTTTGGTCTCATATATATATGAATCTTGAGTCTCGTAAAAGATTTCAACTAATGTGCACCAATGCATGCTAATACTTGACATTGTTCCTTCTTCTGTTGTTTCACGTGTCGAACACTAATCAAGATTCCCAATGTTTACACGCTTTCTCAAACTCATGGGAGTGTCTGGTTAAAGGGTGTGAGAATAAATCAACAGGTAAGGAACGAATGGTAATTATTAGTTAGTTATTATGATTGATCGAATAATTTTTTCATACCCAAATTTTAGATAATAGTTCATACTTTCCATGTGTAGGAGGAATGGTTTTGATTCCTATCAATACTAATATTTTTTAAATTTTTAATTAAATATAATTAAAATATAATTAAAATGTCATTAATTGAAATATAATTATTTAAAATATAAATATAATTAAATTAATTAAGATAAGTTCTAATCAATTAATTAAAATATAATTAAGATGTAATTACTTAATTAAAATATAATTAATTAGTTAATTACAATGTAATTAATTAAAATAATATTTATTAAAATAATTAATTAATTACTTAAAATATAACATCATTTGCATTATCAAATGAATGCAAATTGTAGTAAACTATATTACTTGATTTTACTATAGCAATCGAATGATGGATGTTATAGTTGTGTCGATAAATTGTATAATATTTTAGATTATTAAACTATATTTTGAAGATATTGTGTAACTAATGATATGCTTTTTTTTTTCAAGAGTTATTGGAAAGAAAAAATCGTAATATACTTGATTTGTCATTATAACTAGGGTGCATAAATTAAAAATAATCAATTAAAATATATTTAAAATTTGATATAAAACAAAATTTTAACAAATTTTTATTTTTCAATATTTTTAACAAACTAACCACCATCAATGATAAAGGTAATCATTCTTTCATCTTAACCAACCATTATAATTATAATGATTATATCAATTTCTATTATTCACTGTATTCATTCATATTCTTTTTTTTTTTTTTTGAACCAAGCGCCTCCTCAGAGGTCTATCACCTACCTTGTACCTGTTTCAGTTACAAATGCTATTCCATTTTTATTATGAGTGCGTTACAAGCAAAAAGCTAACATTTTTCCATTCAAGATTCTCGAAAAGAAACTTTACAGGTTCCAGTTGATGACCCATTTCAAGATATTTCTTCACCAAGAATCATAAAAAAGATTCAAGATAATACAGAGAATTTAGTTCTCAAGAACTATATCAAAGAAATGGGGAATACAAGGCAGAATCAGCCATAGCTTAGCTGCTGTTGAAGGATGAACCGTATAATGTACTTTCTCCAATGGTGATAATCCAGACAACCTTAAATTACTTCGAAGAAAAGCAACTTAGCCAACCATAACATCCACATCTAGTTTCGTTTATTATCTCTGGTGTTCTTATCAACAGTATGTGCTTTGAAGGAAGAGCAGAGACTGGTAATAATTGTAACACAAGAAAGCAAACTTTTTTAGGACATTCCAACAAACATCGATGTAGATAACATAAATGGGGAGTCTTTCCCTACTCGATGGAAAAACAAATGTGGAAAACAAAAAGGGAAGGTGTTACAAACATGAAACAAGGACAATCGTAATTGTACAAGTAACGGTAGCTATTTTTTCAGGTAGAAAGTTTAAGATCTGTTACTTCTATACCTGAGATATTTAGACAAATGTACATTGCAGTGGAAGGAGAAAGCCTCCCTCTGCTGAAAATAATAAAGTGATAATCATATGGCCAATCATCTGGTTGCTTGAATCTAAAACACTACATTCTAGATTACACATTTGAATCTGCAGCTCATAAAATCAGAAAAAGCTGGAGCCAAATGATAATGCAAGCTCTCAAGATCAATCCAAAACTGGTTACCTTCATTCCTGCAAAACTTTATAAACCCTTAAGCCACAACTATCCACCAAGAACATAAAATCAACCTCGAATAACCGACTAATCTGCATGTTCATCATTTGGCAGCTGAGACCATTATGGACATGTAACAAAAATTTACTGAGGAGAAGGCAAAAGAATGGATGAGGAAAATGCTAAAGAACCATTATTGGGAGCACCCTGAATCTTAAGAATTGAAGTAACTATATTATATATCTGGACATTCTCAAAAGAAGGTACCTTCCTACCCCTGGCAAATTGAGGGCCATGGCCAATGAATATTGTCCTCATTGAAAAAACAGCATTGTCATAGCCATGTGATCCTCCACACTCTTGTGGCTTTGTTCGCTTTTGCTCCACCTTAAATCCCTCTTCGATCAGCCCTATTATCGGTGGAATCCTATCACTCTCAACATAATGAAGTCTACTAGGCAGCTCCTCCTTAACGTAAACTCGCAAATAATTACCGTTTTCAACTTTTCCAGACATTAATCCTTCATTCATGTTTGAAACAACATCAGAAGGATCAATACCAGGAGGTGGCTGAATAGCAAGCACTGGACTGTAAGATTGCACCCATTCAGCTGGAACTCCAATCCAAGATGCCAAATCATCAATAAAGATCAGTTTTCTATCACAAGTACCCACCATGCCATGATCACCCACCATTATAATATTAACATCCTCAAAAACCCCTCTCTTCTCTAGCCCACTAATCAATCTCCCAATCATCCTATCAATTCCAGAAACTGCTTCTGTTATCTGGGGATCATCAGATCCCACCTTGTGACCCTGATGATCAGGGTCCTCAAAATACAGAGTCAAAAACACTGGAATTTCATCAGTAGGCAAATCAAAATAGCTCAAAACCTTATCAACCCTTTCCTCAAATGGAACAGATCCATTGTAATGCATACAGAAATCTTTAGGACAATCCCAAGAACCTTTATGCACCTCAGACCCAGGCCAAAAGTAGGTAGCAGCTTTCAACCCTTGACTAGCCACAGTCTCCCAGAGTGGCTCACCAAGCCACCATTTTGCGTCGTGGCTTTGCATGGTGAAGACCTCACCAATGTGAGGATCGATAAAGTAGTTGTTCACAATGCCATGATAAGCAGGATAAAGTCCAGTAACAATAGAGTAATGATTAGGGAAAGTAAGTGTAGGAAATACCGGAATTAAACCCGTCTCGGCCTCAGTTCCATTAGCAACCAACCTGTGAATATTAGGTGTGGGTGTCTTAAATTGGTAACCAAATCGAAACCCGTCTGAAGAAATCAAGAGAACAACCGGGTGGCTAAGTTTAGTCAACGGACGAGCAGTCTTGTCAACGGTAGAAGATTGCTCTGCCAACTTACACGAAGAAGAAGAGAAAAGGAGAAAAGCGAAGGCGAAAGCAGCAGAGAGAGCAACGCAAGTGACGACAAGCATGGCGATAAAAAGTATCATACTGGTGGCTCTCTGCGGACGATTGGGTGAGTCACACAAGTCAGTGTCGAAGGAAAGAAGACTCGTAGAAGGGTTTGGCGGTTCTTGTTCTTCCGTGGGCAATGGCGTAGGTTTGGTGGAAGTCAAGGCAGAACCAGAACCCATGATCGATCTTTTGCAGTGCTTGAAGTCCCGAGCCTATTCTCTGGGTTGGTTCTCGGTAAAAAATCAGTAGAACAGAATCATAGCAATTTATGGGTCTCGAGTCTAGACAAAGAGAATAAGTTGTTTGAACTGCGTTTTCAACGTGGTGTTAGTAGCAGTAGTTGTTCACTCTTTACGGAGGCCGGAGGGTGTGTGTTGTTGGAATGTTGCCGTCAGAAACAGAAAATATCAGACGTAAGATTTACGAACACTGTGGTCTGGTCCCACCCAGGAATTGATTCAAAAATGGAAAATTTTTAGATTTTGGGAGTCAAAGACTTCGGTTTTCCTTTTATAACGACACAGCTTAGAAAAAGGCCAATAGTTCCAATTGGGTTTTGGACGGGAAGCAGAATGGCGTACTTGAGCATGGGAGAGGCTCACCGTCGAATCACGGACTATTTAGACCGGTTCTCCGACGCCATTTTCTCGCAAGACGTAGCTTCTCTCAAACTACTACTCTCGCTCTCCTCCAACTCCGCCTCTCTCCTCTCTCTCGCTCACGCTCTCGACGTCTTCCAGGTTCCTTTGCTTCACCCAAACCCTTCCAGTGGTAAATTGGATGATAAGTCATTGAAAACTTCAATTTTTTTTTACAGGATGGTAATAGATTGCTAAAACAATCGGACAAGTATTCCCAATTTGGCGAGATCATTGCTCCTCTTTTTCGTTCTTATCAAAGTTATCGAATTGGGAATTTGGTCGATTGTTATCACGCTTTCGAAAAAGCTGCCAAGTTTGTTTCTTTAGTTCTCCCTTTGTAAAAGAACATCCCTTTCTGTATTTGGTATGTTAAGTATTTGTCAAACTCTATCGCAGTGCTTTCGTTCAGGAGTTTCGAAATTGGGAATCAGCTTGGGCTTTGGAGGCATTGTACGTCATTGTCTATGAAATTAGGGTTCTTGCGGAGAGGGTATGACTGAAAGATTTGAGTAAATTATTGTCTTGTAGTGGTGTGGATGTCCAGTTGTTTTATTATGAATCCATCTATGAACAATGCTGTAGGCTGACAGAGATTTGGCTTCAAATGGGAAATCTCCAGAAAAATTGAAAGGAGCTGGTTCCTTCCTCATGAAAGTGTTTGGTGTTCTTGCTGTAAGTTCATCAATATCTTATGGTTATGTTATTTAGAGTCTTCAGATATTGAGTGGATTATCTGGTGCTTTGCTACCTATTTAATGCTTCTTATAAAATTTATAGGGGAAGGGTCCAAAACGAGTGGGAGCATTATATGTAACTTGTCAGTTGTTCAAAATCTACTTCAAGGTGAGCTTTTGCTTCCTCTTTCTTCAGTTGTTTTTCTAGTCTTTCTTGAGAGTTGGAATAGATTACTGAAAATCAGCTGAGGCTCACCGAGTTAGGACTAGAGCAGATGTAATCTGGTTTTGATATAGCAGGTAAAGGTATTCATATGTGAAAGCTCGTATTGCCTAAGGTATTGCGCTTAATGTTTTGCAGCTTGGTACTGTTCACCTGTGTCGAAGTGTTATAAGAAGTATAGAAACAGCTCGAATTTTTGACTTTGAGGAATTCCCAAAGAGAGATAAGGTCAGAACTGTGACTTTTAACAAAGAAATCTATCACTTTTCTTTGGATGGAACTTCATAACATGGTAGAAACTACACTTGGAATAGCATCTGATTCACTCTTTGCTATTGTAGGTTACATACATGTATTATACTGGCCGTTTGGAAGTTTTCAATGAAAATTTCCTTGCTGTAAGTACTCATTTTTTCATGTTCAACTTTGTCACCTAACCTGCATTTCACTTGCAAAATTGTGTGTTAAGCTTTGCATTTTTCACTATGAATTGGAGATTAGATCTTCGTACCAGACTGCCAGCTATTTAACATATACACGGTGCTGAATTCTTGCTCGTAATTGGATCTTAACAATACTTTGAGTTGGTACCACCCTGTCAGCTTATATGGTGCTGTTGCATTTTATTATACCAGATTTCACATCTGAGTTTAACTACAATTTTTGTATTTAATCGGGATATCTAGGCTCGAGAAGCTCATTTTATGGAGATTCCTTAATGATTAATTCTTCATTGGATTCTTTTCTTTGACATGACAGGCTGATCAAAAATTATCGTATGCCTTCACACACTGCAACCCCCAACGTGAAGCAAATTTGAGGTTAGAATAAACCATGCGTGGATATACCTTGCATCTTTTTGATAATGAATTGTGGATAGATTCTTCATATACAGCCAGTTGCCTCAACTAATAGTTTGAACAAAGTCTTCTCATATCAGCTTTTGTTGTAGTTGCTTGAACTGTATCTTACGGAGCCATTACAGAATGCATGTCAATATAATTTCATAACAACGACAACATCAATTTCATGCACGAACAATCTCTATTTGTTCATGCTGAAAGGGATAAAGTTGAGTTTTAGTCATTGAAAAGAAGAGTAATGCGTTTAGTCAGGAAAAGAAAGTGGATCTAATACTTCATAGCAGGTTTGATAGTACTTATACTTCATAGCACAATGGGAAACTCAGATAACCATGGAACCCAAAAATTTATTTGATGAGGGAATAAGATGTTGCTGAATATTCAAGTTGTAGCGCTTGTATTTATGTCTTTAGTTAATTCACTTCAGCTCCTATTACTAAAAAGTCTTTCATTGGTTCCCTAGGCATGTAGCAGTTTCTGACTATTTTCTTTATTTTTGTTTTGACTTCAGGATGATACTCAAGTATTTGATACCTGTGAAGCTTTCAATAGGTATTCTACCCAACAATTTGCTCCTAGAGAAGTATAACTTGGTTGAGGTACGTCTGCCACTTGAGCATAAATTTATGTTCTTTCAGATTTACATAAAGGTGGGAACAGAATTTTGGTTCATGAAAAACGGACAGTGCAAATAATTGAGCTTTTACGATCTCCCACTTTAAAGTGGCATAAGTATATTCCTGCTGAAACCATTTTTAGTGACATAGTAAGCAGTCATTTTCCTTGACAGTACAGTAATGTTGTGCAAGCTCTCAAAAGGGGTGATCTTCGACTTCTTCGGTTGGCTCTCCAAGAGCATGAAGATCGGTATGTTTACTTTTCACACATGCAAGATGTAATGAGATTGATAAGAGATTTGAACTGATTTCGGCAGTTTTTTTTTTGTTTCTTCAAGGTTTTTAAGATCAGGAGTGTATCTCGTCCTAGAGAGACTAGAGCTTCAAGTTTACCAAAGATTGCTTAAGAAAATGTAACTTCCATTCCATGATTTTGGACACACGTATACCTTCTTGATCTTAATGTATCTGAAAACCTTCTCATAGCAATCTGATGACTGCGATGCAGTTATATTATCCAAAAGCAGAAGGATCCTAGCAAAGCTCACCGGATGAAGTTAGAAGTAATCGTGAAAGCATTGAAATGGCTTGATATGGACATGGATTTGGACGAGGCAATAATCTTCATTCTTGTGCATCTTTAAGCTATTTTTGCAGGTTTATTTTCCTCTAAACAGCTGTTTAATCTAGTATTCAATCTAATTGAACTATCTGCTGCATTTGTAGGTGGAATGCATAGTGGCTATACTCATACACAAGAATCTTGTTAAGGGGTACTTTGCTCACAAAAGCAAGGTGGTCGTATTGAGCAAGCAAGATCCTTTCCCCAAGTTAAACGGAAAGCCCGTCAATTCCTAGACGTTGGACTGGTTTTGCAGCAAGTTGCACCTAGTTGAAGACCACTTTATTGTACTGGCCTTTTCTGTGTTAACGTATACTTTGTTTTCATTTAAAGGCACCCAACCTTGTAATGGCCTTTCCTTCTTAAGTCATTCATTCTCACGTTCATTAGTATGCCACTCAGCATTTGTATTTCATTCATAGTTTTTACTATATAGGCAGTTCCTGTCAGCATTCTAGTGGGAGTAAACAGGTTAAAATTCAAATCCCAAAAATGAAAGCACTCCTGTAACTACAATACCAAAATACTTTGAGCTCGTAAAGGTTAATAACAAAGAGGTGATATTGTGCACTCAAGTCTGTTATACAGAAGGTTTTTACTAAGACAAGCCGAAGGGTGACTGTAAGAGAGTGATGCATATAAAACCAGTCTGTTATACAGAAAGTTTAATAAGACTAGCCAAAGGTGGATGTAAGAGAGAATGATGTTGATTGCAAAATTCGCTTACATAATATATCATTACGTTTGAACAAAAATGGCCCTCTTTTATAACTAAACCAAGGAAAAGAAAAAGAACAAAACTTCCAAGGGTATATATCCTGTTGATGTAGTTATGCCTCAGCATCACTCATCACCAAACTCAATCCCAGACATAGGCACCTCAGCAGATATTGGGCTTTTATCAACGGCTTCCATGTCCATGGCAGAACCCTTACGGACATAATCGACTTTAAAGTCATAGTCATCATCCATTACATCCGCTTTAGCTGCTTTCTTCATCCGTTTCTTCTCCGCTCGTTTCATCTTTGGATTGAGTATACCCTCGGCTGAATACAACTTTTCATTTTGCCTGTCATTTGCATTTCTAGCCTTACTTTTGCTCTCATCTTCTTCTTCAGATCTCATGTGCTGGTCCTCAACATCATTTTCCATGCCTTCAGAGGTATTATCACGCTGACTTGATGGTTGGGTTTCTAGATCACCCTAGTATTGCGAAATATAACAAATTAGACCAGAATACAATATGGGTAGGTGACTAGTAAACAGAGTCGTTAGAGTTTCTAGAGATATTTGAAATAACTTCTGGCATCAACTGTACAGCTTTTCCAGAAATGAAATGCCTCAATGAGAAGGAACTGTCCCTTAATTATGCAACATATCAATATCAACTAAATGTGGCCTAGACAATATCAAATGACCCAATAAATCTTTTGTTTAGATTGTTTCCCAGTTATGCAAGATGAATTCATCATTAAAACTTGTCAAGACTTAGTATAAAGCAAAAGTGTATATTATGGCAATTCTAACCTTTTCACATAAAGTACATAAAAAAAACTAAAATGTTTTATTTGGTTGCATAATTAAAAGAGACCTCAATCATCAAGTAACAATCTATGGACACCAAGATATTTTTGCCAACATAATCAGATTATTGGATAACCAAATGAAAAGTCAATCCACAAAGGCATGTAGTATGGATATCAATGGAACTACTTGCATGAAAATTTCAAGTACTACCCTAGTTCATCCAATAGTACAAAATGATGGATTGGATCTAATAAATGGAAAAATCACCAACCTCCATCATACTTTCATCAAATTCGAGAGGACCACTTGTAGGCACTTCAACAGGATTAAAGTCATTGACAGACTTCAGGCTTCCAATAAATGACGATTCACTGTTGTAAACTTCATCAATATTAAATTCCTTGTCAAACTCTGATACAATTTTTGCCTCGGACGGTTTGTCTTGATTTCTACTTGGGGGCATAGTGTAATATGGGATCTTGCCTGAAAATGTCGATTAAATGATTTAGGTTTTCAAAAGAAAGAAAGAAAGTGTATCAAATGAGCAATTCCTAACCTAAATCATTTTGTTCTTTATATAACAGTTTCAAGGTATGTATAACCCCTTTTTAACATAATTTAAAGCCCACAAAAAATAAACACCATTGGTACCACAATAATCGAGGGCATGATTCGTATCAAAGATTGTATGGGCAAATTTTTGTGTGAAAAGAATAAATGAAGTTTACCCTCATTCCAGTCGTGTAGAACAACTCTAGCAGCAGCTTCAACATCAACAACACCACCTTTTTTTAGTCTACCCCTGACTGTTGCCACTTTTTGTAAAAAGTCGTCAAGTGAATCAAATTGTGGAATCTTGTACAGTGTGACCAATTGTTTGTCAGGGCAAAGCTTGAGAATTTCCTTCACTGTTGTCCATACAAATGAGATCGTATCAATAAAGTAATAACATTTCATGACTAGATTTCATTACAAATATTTCCCCAAATGAGAAACATGTCAACTAAGAATCCCATAGTTGAGAAAAAAAAAAAAGAAAGTAGAATTCTAGCTGAATTAAGTCCTACAGTTTCATGCCAGTAGTTCCCTTCTTTACTAAATGTCCAAGAAGCCATTTACAGACTTCATCTAAGTATAAGGTCTCTTCCAATAGATATAAATTTTACAATTTCTTACTAACAACAGCATCAACCAAAAAGATTTCTGAAATCATTACTTTCCAATTTTGACATGTGGAAAAAGCCTGGGGTTAGCTTACTAACTAGATGAACATTTTAAGCTAGTTCTCCCTTGCTTAGTCCCCTAGACATGCGAACTAATGGATGATCTAGACGAAACGGAAAAAAAAGGATGGTTCAATTACCAGGTGTGATTGGATCATCCAACTTCTCAATCCTTTTGCAGTTTCGGAGGGCTATAGATGCATTGTTCTCCTTAGATTTGAGCATTACGACACCTGGACAATCCAACAACTTTACATTTTTGTCTAACTGAACTTCTTGCATTGCTCTTGTTAATCCTGGAGTAGCACCAACATTGGCAACATGGGACCTCTTCAAGCTGTTGATTAGACTGCTTTTACCAACATTAGGCAAACCAATAATGCCAACAGTAATAGACTTCTTTATCTGCAAAATAACAACATATTGAGCAAAGTGTCATTGCATGCTACACAACCTTCATGCAGTTGTACGATAATCTTATCTCAGGCACCTGTCCAGCCTAGAATATAATTTGCTCACAATCCTTAGATACCAATATATGAGAAAAGGGAAAGCTTATACACCTCATGACTTCTTGAGTAGTTTTTCAGCAATTTAATAAGAGTTTCAGCTCCAAGACAGTCACTTGTCTGCAGAAGATTGCTAGGTTTTGCAGACTTAGAGGAAGATTTCCAGCCTAAGTTTGATCTCTGCTCTTGGGTACTGCATTTAAAGGCAACCGCAGGTAATTCTTCTCTAAGATAATTTAGCCATTTTTCAACAGCTTCACGGGGTACAAGATCTGTGGGATGGCAAACACAACCAAATATAGAGTTATATAGATAACAGCAAGAATACAAAATGCATCTCCACAGAATATGAAACTAAAATCTCAAATGACAATGCTTCAACAGAAGCATTAAGTTAAAAAGACAAGTTACCAATTTTGTTAAGGAGCAACACTAGGCGCTTATCAGGACCAGCCCTCATCACCAGCTTTTCCATATCAGCACAACGGGTACCTAAGGGGTCCCGAGCATCAAGAACTTCTAAAATGACATCTGAAATTTCAACGACTTTAACCAACTCCTTGTAAAATGCCCTGTCAGAATTATCTGATGAGGAAAAAGAAATCACGAACAATTAGTATTAAACAAAGCATACATCAACCTTATCCCTTTAAACAGGATTCGATAAACGTATTAGCATACCCCGGTTCTTAGGGTTTCTTATGAATTCATCAGCCTCATCGTGTATCCCAGAATTTACTTCTTCAGCTATTTTGGAGGCCTCATCATTCTCTAGTAATCCCAATTTTCTCTTCCGAGCCTGAATGAAAAAGAGAGAGCACCACAAAATACCAAATCGAATGTCATGCACTGACCAAGCCAGGTCGATGAAAACGATAAAAACTAACTACATCCCCCAATAAAAAAGGGAAAACTTCAATACCCTCTCTTTGCGATCAGCCTTTTTTTGCTCCAATTCCTCAAGAGCACGAGCACGTCGAGCTTCAAGAGCCTTAAGCTCCTGTTCCTTGAAAGGCCAGTCATTTGGAATACCGGGATCTTTCTCAACCTTCCGTTTATGGTTCAAGCCAAGCTTTTTAGCTTCTTTTGCCTTCTTTCTATGATGCTCTTTAACCTTCCTAATGATCTTATACTTCTTCTTCAACGTCACCCTCTTACTCTTGCTCTCTAATCATCACAATGAAAAAACACACACTAATATCAAACTATGTAAAAAGAGAAACACGACAAAAACAACAATTAGGGTAAAGGGTTATTCTTACTTTTGCTCTTCTTCACCATCTTCACGGAAACGAGCAGGAGCAGTAGGATTACTAGGGTAGACGCAAACGGTTAGTGGCGATACATTCATGTATTAGGGTTTTTGCGTTTTGGGTTTTGGGAATTCAACGCTGCGTTTTGGCAAATTCACTTTTTGATAAACGAATTGATTAATGTATAAATCCAAACAATATTTATTATTATTAAATAAATTTTTAAATTTTAAATTTTCATCAAAATATTTTTAATTTAAATACGTGCTTTAACTTGATTATAATTCGGAATAATACAAAAATAATTTGATAAAAATTTAAGAGGTTTAAATTTTTTAATATTATAAAATCTTATAAAATGATTTAAAATAATAAATTATTAAATTATTAAATTTTAGTATCTTTTACATAAATTAGCTAATTAGTATAATTAACTTATAAATAAATATTTTTTAATTAGCTCACCGGATATTTTAGGTAGGTCCAATGTGATACCTTTAAGTCATTACCACACCTAAATTAATTCCTGCTTATGCATTGTGAGACCCCGAATAATAACTTAGCACTATCACCGAGAATTTAGCACTGTTATATACACAAGCATAAATCAAACCCCTAACTTTGTTTAAATGAAGATCAACTCATTATTATTGGAACTGAATTGGAAAGCCAAGTGGCCCTAGGTTCAGGAGATCCTACTTTAGCGAAAATACGAGGGACAGATAATTTATACCGATATTGACAAGATCATTTTATCATAAAATGGGGATACTCCAAACATTCCATTAGTTATGTATCAACGTTTCAACAAAAATACTTGTATGATTGAGTTTTTTGTACCCTTCGCTTAATAAGAAAATGGGTTCGATCCTACGGAATTAAACCAAACTTATGGGATTTAAGGAATGATGAAAGGGAATTAAAAAAGAGAATAATAGAATCATATTAATTAATTAATTAATTAAAAGTAAAAATGAATAAATAAAAATAAAAATGAAGTAGAAAAGCCCAAATTCGAAATGAACAAATTCAAACTTGATGGGTTCGAATAACGTTTCGAGATTCAGGCAATTGCAGGTGATATAACTAGTAAATACGTTCCTCCTCTTGAAGAGATAATAGAAATATTGTTGATATTTGTAATAAAAAAAGGTAAAAAAAAATCTATAATTGATTGTATTTTAATTAATATTAATTAAATTTGCGAAAATATCACTTCAATTTCAGAACAAGTCGTTCGGATTTATCAATGGTTTGTTTATTTCTTATTTCATTTCGAAAAAAATCTTATTTATTTCGATAGAATCAAAATTTAGATCCAACTCTACTCAAACTTTTCTGGTTTATCTTAATTTTTTTCTATTTGTCCAACTGTTGCCTAGCAGTTTTTGGATGTTTACTGATGTAAATAAAGCTAACGCAACAATAATATTTATATCATTTGTAGGTGCAGCTAACTACTCCTGTCAGGTCAAGAGAGTGCTTTTGTCATTGATATTCTTTCCGATTTCTACACATTTCACCGGATGCTCAGCCATACAAATAAATCTATATTTAATCATATTATAAACGAGTTTTTAATGGCTGACTCTCGAAATTAAAGTAGATAAGCTGGTCCTTGCACAAGTTGGCCTAGCATGAGTTAAAAATTAAGAGTTGTAATTGATTTATGTATAAAAAGAAGACCTAAAAGAGATTATCAAATCAATACTAAACTAATGAATCAATCAAACGTGCAAATACGTAGCTTAAATTTTTATTAATTAATAATTTTAGGCAACATATAATCCGAATATACCTTAATTTACTAAATTTACCTTTTTTTGTTGAACTAATTGATTATCTAACCTATGGAATCTTCCTTTAATGATACTTATGATAGCAATTAAAAGCTACATATGCTATTAGTCTAATGTAAGTCTAAAGAGAGAGTAGTTTATACTTTGCAGCGCAGTTGATTAAGTATAGAAAGGTCAAATTGTTAAATCTATGTGGTTAGTCATCTAATTTTGAAGCTACTTCTTATAGTTACTATGTAATGAAAAAGTGTTAAAAGATGTCAAAAGTGAAGCCGAAGTATACATCAAAATACAAATTAAATATGAATGGTGAAGTCGAAGTCTACATCAAAATACAAATTAAATATGAATATTTCAAAATATTTAAATTAAATAAATAAAAATTTTAACAAGGGTAACTTTTCATCTGTTAAATAAATGTCAAGCCAATATTTTTTAAATTAAAAGTGGACCTCACTATCATGTAATTAATTTTTTATATTAACCAAAAAATAGAATCCATTATTACATATTAGTTTTATAAATCTCTTAAAATAGGTCTCACTTATTATATGACAATAAATTCACTTTTAGTTAAAAATAAAAAAAATCATATCAACATTTACGTAATATTTAATTGATAGGAAACTAACCCATTAAAATTTTCATCTACTCGGGTTTTATTTTAAAAATGTTGAGGTTTAATTTGAACGTTTTAAAATATTATATTACATTTTATATTGCATTATAAATGTTAAGATTTGGTTGCGAGAGTTCTTAAGGCTGGCTACTATCCCATAAGCACTGTGTGGGATGCTAAAAGGGATACTAATCCTAGTTTTGCTTGGAGAAATATTTTCTTAAGTATTGATTTTTTAAAAAAAGGATGCGAAAAATGTTTTGGCAATGGCATCATTATTAAAGTTTGTTCTGCCTTGGTTGAATCCCTATATCACTTCGACTTTTGATGATTCTTGGATAAATCTTCGAGTTTCAAATTTGAATCTTCACGACCTTAAACAATGGAATTTACATTTAATCTCAGCTTTATTTAATGATTGAGGTAGAGATCTAATTCTTCAAATTCCTCTAAGCTTACAACGCACTTTTGATGATTGACTTTGGGTCTATGATAGAAAAAGGATTTATTCTGCTAGAAATGCTTACCATTTTATTCATGCAACCCCTCGAGACTTGAATCAGGTTCTTACCTCTCCTATTTGGAAGAAATTTTGGTCTTTGAACATTCCTACTAAGATAAAAAAATTCCTTTTGGCGTTCACATTAAATGCTTGCTTATCTGTTTGTGATCTTATCAATAAAGGTGTTGATACTGTGCCTTTGTGCCTTATTTATGGCATTGAGAATGAATCTATTTCTCATGTTTTATTTGAGTGCTGTTGTGCTAAGGCAGTTTGGTCAAATTCTCAGCTGGGTTTATTTCATCTCACATCTGTTGAGCCGCATTCTTGGTTTTCTTTTGTTGCAAATAATTATACTGTTGATGATACTTGTTTGATTATCTCGAATTGTTGGGCTTTTTGGAAGAACAAGAATGATTTGGTTTGGCATAGTATTCAGAATTCAACTCATGCTACTCTTTTTCTTGGCCATTTGACGTTGACAAATTGGACTTCAGATAGGAGACGAGAAAATGCAACTTTTAACCAAGACCATGCTGCTTATATTACATGGCAAAAACCACCTGTTGGTTTCCTTAAAATCAACACTGATGCTGCTATCTTCAAAGATTTAAGAAAGACTGGTACTAGTTTTGTTGTTCGAAATAGTAATGGAGATTGTATAGCTACCGGTAGTAACATTTATCATGGGGTTTTGGATCCTTTTAGTGCAGAGGTTATGGGAATTCGTGAAGCGTTAAGTTGAGCTAAAAAGTAGAACTTACACTTTGTTATTATCGAATCGGATTCGCAACTGGTTATTTAGGATATTCTTTCAACCATTCGCAATCGGTTTGCACTACATGAAAAGGGGGCATTACTGACGGAAACAGCAGAGACCGACGGAGACTTTTTTCGGCACGGACACGGTCGATATATTTTACCTACAATACGAGAAGTTCCGTTAGCAATTTTTACTGACAATTAAATAAAACGGTCGATGTGGTTGGTAGTAATATACAGATGGAAACCGTCGGTATATATGTCAATCCTTACCGACGGTTTTCATAATCTGTCGGTAACTTGAGATAACACAAATGCCGACGATAACAACAAACCGTCAGTAATTGTGAACTAAATTAGCAATAGGACATTTCTGTCGCTAATTGTTGTCCTTCTTGAAATGTAAAACCTTGATTTCTTAATCTAAAGGTCGAAGCTGTATGCTCGCTGAGGTCACCTTTAACTTTCTATAAATGTCTTGTTGAATGACAATTGTTATGAAAATCTCGACATGAAATTTGATTTTAATGTCAACAAATATAAATTATCATTACATAAATTTTGGATTTTTCAACCCATGGAATTTGTTTAAACCAATGTTTTAAAAATTGGACCGGATATTGAACCGGTCCAAGGAAAGGTTTAAGGTTTAGAGGTTCAACCGGTAGTGAACCGCTATCAAACCGGAATATAATAAAT
>JANITW010000008.1:3411720-3422369 GCA_027564335.1 Erythroxylum williamsii | reverse complement strand
ATAATTTTTGGTTTAATTTTTAAAATATTGATATAAATAATAATATGATTTATATTATGAATATTAGTAATTATTGTATCAATTTATTTGATTAAAAATGTCTGAACCCCGTTTGATTAATTAATCAATCAAGGGCACCAGACTGAGTAATCAATTTGAATTCTTACTTTCAAACAAAAATCTCAATCGAATTTTAGTGAAATTGACTAGGTTGGAAAAAGGGGATATCTCCAAAATATCTTGCACCTTTAAGACATTTTTTTAAGGTAACTATGATTGTGATATTTGATAAATGATAATCACATATCCTCGCCGCCTTTCCATGAAGATTTACATTAAAGTTAAGTCGTAAAATATTCTATAATAAAAATAAAAATCTATGAGGTTGTTTTATTATACTAATAGTATCAATAACAAAATGGGTCATGGTCTTGTAATAACAAAAAACAGAAAAAGCTTAGGTTAGCTATAACGTCGTTTAATATAATGTCATAAGATTCACGAGGTCGCCTTTATCTCACATCAACGTGCGCGCCACGTGTGGATCTAAGGATCACACTCGAAGACAAAACGACGGCCAAACCACTTGGTTTGTCCACTATGCCGGTAAAAGGTGTAACAGTTATTTTGGTTATTTTCGAGGACGTCAGATTACAGCAAAACAAACAGGGATGTTTGCTAAACAGTTAATAAGTATTCAGTTGGAGGACTTAAATTAGAGTTTTGATTATATTAAAAATTATTTTATTATTTAGTCATAAAATGATTGAGTTGACTGATTCAATCCAATTAATTATATTTTGTAAAAAGTTCTAAATATTGAGCGTTTTGGACCAAACTGCTGGAATACAATGGTTTGGAAAAAAATTGAATTTTAAAACATTGGGTTGGATTTGTATGTAAATTTAAGAATTAAATGTTTGAATTTTTTAAATTTTAGTTATTAAAAAAGATTTTGAGTTTAACTGTTAATTAATGAAATAATTAACATGTAGGTAATTTATAATCAAATAGACTTTTTTTTAAAAATATAATCAAATAGGCTTATTACGTAATTAATACGAAATATATGAAATGTGATTTATAATTACTTAACACTTATTCAAACGTTACAACAAAAACAAATCCAATAATAACATCATTCTAGTAAGATTTTCACCTAGACACGAAATCTAGAAGGGTCTAAAAAGTATGTAACCTTAATTCTATCTAATAAAGAGATTACTTTCGATTGACTTATATAAAAAAGGTTTTATAAACAGTTTGAAGAAAAAGAATAGTCAAATATAAATACAAATAGAATGTATAAATGAAAAAAATGAAAATGAAAAGAAAGTAAATAACAAATAGATAACAAAGAAAATAAATAAGTAAATAAAACAATCAAGAAATTAAAAAATAAAAATATATAAATAAGATAATTAGATAACTAAATAAAAAAAACTACAAACAAAATTATTAATGCTAATAAAAGCCACAAAATTCGAAGAAAAATGCTTGAAAATTTTAAGAAATAGAAGAATCTTCCATGTAAGGTCGACTACCTCTATACTAGTTTACCAAAGTTTTTTTATTAAAAATTAAGTTATCTGTAAGTTCTAACAAGGTCATATAAATCCACACCACCCCTCTCCTAAATTTTCTTGTCGCTTCTTTTTCTTCTCTAATAATATTTACAAATAAATTTACAAATAATCTTCTCGTATTTTTTTTTTTATTCAAGAAAATCTCGTAGGTAGGTCAACCGGGCACATCTTTTTGAAGGTCTAACTGACGCACCTCATCATTGAGGACCTAACTAGTTCTCCATCTATAGGTAAAACTCCAGCTGTCCCAAGCTTTTACAAGAGGAGCCAGCATGGAATCGAACCTAGGACCTAACCAAAATCAAGTTTTACTCTCAACCATCGAGCCACACCTCTTGAGGGCTCTCGTATCTTATTACTAAATGTAAAGATGTCTTTTTCTAATAGGCTTAAATCACATTTTCCTACCTTATTAAACTATCAAAGCTAGTCACTTCTCGCTTGTCTCTTAAATTACATTATTGAGTTTATCTTTTCTTGTAAGATTGTACATTTAATAGAACACTCTATTAACTTACGACCATTCACCTGTTTGATAAGCCAATATTTTGTCTACAGAGTATGGTCAGTCTAATTAATTTGGATTTGGGAACAAGATACTAGAAATAACAGTGGAGGTTGTGTAATTATTATGCTTAATTATGATTAACTTCGTGTAATTTGTAGGTTAAGTCTTCAGAGTGACGTAATTGGACGAGTCTTTGACCCATCTTATGATTACTTTTGGACAGAAGGGGACGAGTGAGTTGTTCAGTTGGTGGGCCGTCCATCAGCAAATTTACATGTGAGGTTGGTGAAAGGCATCGTCTACCTTTTTTTATTTTTTTTTCATTTTAAATTGTATTTATAAATTTTTTAAAAGTAAATTATATAATAAACGAAACAGCTCAAAATTTAACCGAAAATATCAATTCAATTAAATACTTATTATTTTACACTTTCATAATTGTTATAAATTTTGCAAAATGCACACTATAAATATGATATTTTATTATGAAACTGCATACAGAAACATACTTAAGCTTAATTTTACAAATGATATATTGTCAATTATTTTGATTTTTAATGTTGGACATTTTTTACTTTTCTCCCAAAGTCGGATAATATTTAATTGCATTTTTTGAATTTTTAAATATCTTATCAATTAAATTACGTATTTTAATTTAAATAAAGATAATAAAATGGTCAAATAAATGATATAAATCAATAGATCAAAGTCTAAGTGGAAAATAGATCCTGATCAGTATTCAAATCTGTATTAAGTATGTTATGGAAAAACCTGATATAGAAGCTATATACTCATACCATTCGTAAGTATAAGAATTTTCTGATTCGTTAAGAGAACTTATATTTTGAGAAAACTGTTGATCGCTTTCTAATGATTAGTTTCCGTGAAGATGAAAGTAGGTTCGCGCTCATTTTAATTTTAAAAAACTTATTTGAAGTTATAAAATTGAAATAAAATATTTTCTATATTTTTTCGTTTATTACCTTTTCACGACATGCGGTCGCATGTTAGATTTAAATGATAAGAGATGATCAACTTTTGAATCAAGTTTTATTAGAAGAGGTAGAGGAGGAGGGGTACTCATTCTTAAGTCCTGAATAGTAATTTTACGTCTTTAAATGAACAAAAACATGTGTAGGCAAGTTGTTCCTATAAAAAGGACCTATGGCTTTGAGCAAAGAAGAGGCTAGGAACTACATTAATAGTAGACTACTGAAAAGAAAGTAAGGATCTGTCTTTATTGGATAAAATCTAATACTAGAAAAATAAAGTGACTCTTAAGAAGCTAGAGAACCACACACACACTTTATTATAAGTCCTTGATTCGTTGCAATTACTCCATCTTACCTTACTGTTTCTTCTTCTTCATCATCATTTCCTCTGCGTGACTAGATTTGATTAAATTTTCTTCCTTGGAGTGACAAGTAGGTGAAAAATGGTGGCCAAGAAGCCAAAAGTGGTCATAATTGGAGCAGGAATGGCTGGTCTAACAGCTGCAAACAAGCTCTACACTTGCACTAGCTCAAGAGACATATTTGAGCTGTGTGTTGTGGAAGGTGGCACAAGGATTGGTGGCAGAATCAACACTTCAGAGTTTGGTGGTGACAGGATTGAGATGGGTGCAACTTGGATCCATGGCATTGGAGGCAGCCCAGTACACAAGATTGCTCAAGAAATCCATTCACTCCAGTCTGAGCAGCCATGGGAGTGCATGGATGGTTTCTTGGAAGAACCATTGACCATGGCTGAAGGTGGGTTGCAACCTATTCCTTCTATTGTGGACTCCTTATCTACCCTTTTCAAGAAGCTCATGGACTATGCTCGGGGAGAATTGATTGAAGGTAGTGAAAAGATCGAAACTTTCGATTTCTACAGACTAGCAGCTAAAGCCTACAAGATGAGTATGGCCAATGGTGGAGCTCGTGGTAAGCTTAGTGTTGGTTCTTTCCTTAGGGTAGGCCTAGATGCTTATTGGGATTCTCTGGGAGGTCAGAAAGAGGTCAAAAGTTGTGGGAATTGGAGCAGAAAGTTGCTTGAAGAAGCCATATTTGGTATTCACGAGACCACTCAGAGGGTTTACACATCTGCTGGCGACCTCTCAACTCTAGATTTCCATGCAGAGAGGGAGTACATCATGTGTCCTGATGAAGAAATCACCATTGCTAAAGGCTATCTGAGTGTGATTGAGTCACTAGCTTCTGTTCTACCGGACGGTCTCATCCAATTGGGCCGCAAGGTCACAAAAATAGAGTGGCAATCTGGAGCTCAACAACCGCTTGAAAATGGTCATGCTAATAAACCAGTGAAACTACATTTCTGTGACGGCTCGGTTATGTTAGCTGATCATGTTATAGTCACAGTCTCACTTGGGGTACTTAAAGCTGAAATTAGCAAAGATTCAGGTATGTTCAGCCCTCCTCTTCCATCTTTCAAGACTCAGGCCATATCAAGACTTGGATTTGGGTTAGTTAACAAGTTGTTTCTGCAAATAAATTCAAGGGGCGAAGAGGGGCAGAAGTTCCCATTTCTGCAAATGGCTTTTCGTAAGCCGGACTCTGAACTGAGAGATAAAAAGGTACCATGGTGGATAAGAAAGACAGCTTCTTTATGTCCAATTTATAAGAATTCTAGCGTTCTGCTATCTTGGTTTGCTGGGGAAGAAGCTCTTGAGCTAGAGTCCCTTAGTGATGAAGAGATTATCAATGGGGTTTCAGCAACGGTATCAAGTTTCTTACCGCATTTTCACAATCAAGTGAATTATAAAACCTGGAAAGCTGATTCTGATGGAAGAACAGACAAAAGTGAAATTCTTTTCACGAAGGTTTTGAGGAGCAAATGGGGTACTAACCCTTTGTTCCTGGGATCTTACAGTTATGTAGCAGTTGGATCAAGTGGAGAGGATATGGATTCATTGGCAGAGCCATTACCAATGATTGATAATTGTGAAACTGCTGGTTCACCACCACTCCAAGTTCTATTTGCAGGGGAGGCCACACATAGAACTCATTACTCCACCACTCACGGTGCTTATTTTAGTGGTCTTAGGGAAGCCACTAGACTTCTTCAATATTATAATTGTGTTGGAGTTTAGATAATTACTGCTCTCTACTATTATTTTTCAGGATTATATTTTCATGATATGTTTTCTAAGTATTTCCATCTTTCTTTCTTTTAGTTCATGCTAGTGAGCACAGAAGAAAGAAAAGAAGGGAAAACTAGAGAGGGATTGGGCCAATTTTTAGATGTATTGCCTGGTTTAAGAAGCTTCTTCCAATTCCTCAATTTGCTATCACCATGTTTTGTGAGTTTGGTCTACTGTTTGAGCTTACTGATCTCCAATGCACAAAGTAGCAAACACTAACTAGGATTATGTTGAGAATGAAGATTACAAGGCAAGAAAACTTTCAATGCACAATGGACAGGATCCGAGGAACCCGGCTCTTTCTAGCTGGAATTTCTTGATCAGTTCTTTTTTTTGTTCTTTAGCTTGTCTCTGTGCTCAAAAACCCAAACCAACCCTTTGTAGCTCAGACACAATTTGTAAGTTACAGTGGAAATCCAGTAGACAAATTGGGAAAATGAATGAACTGACCTAGAAGTCATAT
Source organism: Erythroxylum williamsii (assembly GCA_027564335.1). Taxonomy (NCBI): domain Eukaryota; kingdom Viridiplantae; phylum Streptophyta; class Magnoliopsida; order Malpighiales; family Erythroxylaceae; genus Erythroxylum; species Erythroxylum williamsii. The sequence goes on along the minus strand of JANITW010000008.1, from coordinate 3,416,670 downwards.
TATTCACTTGAAAATATAGATAGAAACCAAACTTGTGTGTCCATATGGTACTTGTTTCTGTATCAGATTGCAGCTACAATGGGCCAATGGTAATCAATCAGATTGCTTTCCAGGATGTCCTTAACAACGAGACATAAGTAGAGATGCTTACAATCATCTGGTTTGCTTTGAACATTAGTGCCAAAGCTGTGTTGAGGGGGACCCAATAAGAATGATGGGTCAAATTCCATGCATACGTAATGTGCCAAAATACAGTAAGACAGTTAACTAATTAGCTCTTCATCTGCAATACACTTGGCCTACCCACTTGGTGCGATCAGATCTCTCTGCAGATACCAAATCCTTGAGTCTGTACGCTAGAGACAGAAAATGACTGTTCATAAACAACACATTATATGCTAAATACCCCAGATATGTCTGTCTGATAGTGCCTATAAATCTCAATCGCATCGCAAAAAGATGCAGCAATCGAGGACAACTATCAAAGTTGACCATCAAGAATGGTCCACAAGCTATTGATAATTGAATCCTTGTTGTATCCTCTTTATAGAGTGTTTCATAATACCAAATGAGATCAAACTTGAATCACAAGTTTTCCTGTGACAACAAAAAAGCCTCTGAACTTGGTGTTATTGGTGGATTAACACTATGTCGTGTTTGTCTGAGACCACTGTATGGTCAAATCAATAGAGCTAATGTATAAAGACTCCATTATTGGGATATTTGCCAAGCTCTTCCCTCGGAGGAAAAAAGAAGAAAACATGCAATGACCCACCTGCTGTCTCTTTCCACCTCTTGTGGGCTTCAATCAACCTTTGATGATTGTTCATATCATACACCAATCTGTCACCTTGTTGTCTCTTTCATCAAAGAATTAAACGAGAATCTCCATCCCTCATCCCACCTTAACCACTGCAGATAAATCCAAAAATGTTAATGATCATTTACATGGACCCTTGTTTTACCTATAATCATCATTATCAAAGGTCAATAGTTGTTACCAACAAAAAACGAAACCCAAGTGTAGCCTCAAACTAACAATTTATCCTTTTAGCCCACAGCTTCCCAGCTTCAGAATAGCTGTGAGACGTTAACCAATCATCAATCTCATAATACTCAGCTTCTTTGATTTGGTGGATTTCCTTTTGGAGGGTGCTAGTGCAAGATCTTACATCCGATTTCTTGTTGCTGCAAAGCAGTTTCATATGTTTCTTTTATGCTCTCAAATTCCATGAAATCTTTCTCACTTAAGCTATTAAAGTCATATAATCATTCACCCATATCTTTAAAGTAGCTAAAGTTGACAGGGATTCCAAGCATTTGATTGACTCTGGTGGAGGGTTAATTTGGTTCATTTCAACAAAAGGCATACACTTAAACCAAGTAAAGTTACATCAAACCCTTTTAAAGTTCATCATCAGGGATAAATCCCCAGTAGAGCCTGAAACAAGCATTGACTGAAAAACGACTTCTAGAGAACAGTAATCTGCAGAAACTATTATGAGAAGGTAAAAAGATAGTTTTCACCAATATTCAGAAGCTAAATTTCATCAAAGGAACTTGTGATATGTTGTACTATGAGAACATACTTTCAGTTATATTCAGTTGGATTTGCAATCATCTTTTGTTTGTCAACTAAGGTTTGATATCGATATCACCATATCAGATTCCACTTGGTGACAGCATTCATCTTTTCTCCATGTCCCAAAATCTTTAATAAACCAATGAGAGATCAACACTTGGGTCTCGTGCAAATCTTAGATTAAAAGTCTAATGATGCATTAGTAGGTGCGTATGCTTTATTCCTTTCTTTCCTTTTCTAAATGAGAACAACTTTACTATCCCTTGAGAACCAATGAAGTCTAAAGAGAAGATATCAACTGATTTAAGTAGCTTATCATCTTGGTATCTAAACATTTTCTTTGCTTTTTTGAGCCCCTTTAAGTCAATGGTCAAACAGCTTCTCTTTCAATTCTTATTTGAAGGAATCTAGGGCCTATTCCTCTGGTACTAGAGTGTTTGAACTCCTTACCCCAGCTCTCAGCAAAAAGTTTACACGCGATCATGATATTTCTGATTACAAATGTACCAATCACATGATAATTGTTTTTACCTGCAAATGAACTTCTGTAACTTTAAAGGCGCAGAGGATGTCCTTCATTAGACAAATGTAAAGAAGTTTACAAGTCACAACTCAGAAGGAAATAACAAGGCATTAGTTTAAAGATTGTTGATTCAGTTGATTCAGCAGGTTCCAAAATTTCTAAACCTTTCGACTGATTGTTGCTGACAGAAGGTGTTGACCACACAATTCAAGAGAATGGAATATATTCTTTTAATTGTCTGCTCTTTGGATATACAGTCCTAGAAAGAAGCAGAGGCAATTGAATCTTCAGAGTTCAGAAACTGCACATGATAGCAACCAGGAAACCTTATCTTCAACAGTCACATAGAACTGGACTCCTTGGTCAAGTCCAGTTTTGCCACTTTTGAATTACAAAAAGCCCTCTCTGAAAAGGATCTGTTCCGCTTGTCTTTTGTTAAGATTGTCCAGTGGTTCGGTCCATTCTTCCAGGCCTCTCGGAATCCTCGTCCCATTCTGTTTGGACAATCAGGAAAATTCATTGAAAATTAAATAATTGAGCATAGTTTTAGTGTACATAATATACATTAAAAGCCTGTCCCTTGTGCGAGAATGTAAAACAGGGTAGGTAATGGAACAAGAGGAGTATCTAAAGTTGCAACAGACTAAAGCATGAGTCTAAAAACACAATGCAATGTCCTTACACTGTACTGATTTCTCTTTACAATATCCAATTTCCATTTTTTTTAAATAAAAGGAGAATAACAGTAAGTATTACAAGGTAATTCTTGGGTGACAGACTCCCGTCGCATCCTCTAAGAAGATAGGTATGCATCCGCTAAGTGGGTGCTCAATATTGGTGATTTCGAAAGAAAACTGTGCAGCATACTGCGCAAGCCAGTCTACACATCGATTGCCCTCCCGATAAATATGCTAAATTAGTACAACCCACGTTTGGGAGAGTAGGGCATGTATGCCCAATACTAAAGAGGGTGGGGGGAGTCATCTCGCACCTGTGAAAAAGATAGCATGTTGGTCATTGTGCTTGAATCCACCTCTAAAACGATATGCCGGTATCCCAAAGCTAACTTGAGACCCAACAAAACCCTCCAATATTCTGCCATTAACGGAGAGCATCTACCAATGATCTGGATGAAGCTGCCCAACCAAGCGCCTGAACTGTTACACAACAGTCCACCTGCTGAAGCTGAATTGGTGGAGCGGTTGGAAGCGCCATCTGTATTGAGCTTCACTCAGTCCTGAGTAGGCTTGCTCCATCCTACAAAGCGTGTCCGGCGCGTGACAACGCGCAATCGTTCTCTTTGTTGTCATACTGCAGCCATATGAAGGTGGGTAATGTATTCCAGTACTGGTTGTTCGGAAGAACTCGACCAGGAGAACAGATCGTCAAAGAGGGCACTGTTTCTCCAGGACCAGAGGAACCAACATGCAGTCCCAAAGAGAATCGCCCAGTCGAAACCCCCTACCTTCCTGCGTGTACGGAGGTTCTTGATGATTCATTTAGTGTGATCCATGGCAAAGAACTCGGCGGTGATAGCCTGCGGGAGAAACCTTGCCCATAAGGTTCGGGCTTTGAGACAGTCCCGTACTACATAGAGAGAGGATTTCTCGAGATGACAATGGTAGTAAGTCGCATCCGTCGTGAGGCGTTTGTGTACGTGCTATTGATTAGTGAGGAGCTTATCATGCAAGAGAAGCCAAAGAAAAGCATGAATTCTTTGGGGCTCCTGTCACTTTAAAATAGTCCTCCAATAATCATAGATTCTAGTGTCATCTGGGTGCAATATCATGGAGTACACCGAGGACGTCGTGAAATAACCATGCTTCGTGTAGCCTCAAGTAAGCTTGTCCGGCCCGTAAGACGTTATAGGTGGATGGATACTTGCAATAGCCAAACAGATTGTCTAAGGGAGAAAGTGATGAAGAATGACCCAATTCTAATTACTGGTAGTGTCGGTGAATTAAGCCACTCTATGCTCCAGAATTTGGAGGGGGTATATGTGCCAATGATTCAACAGCAAGACAAGAAATGTTCTTCCTGTCCTTTTTACTAATCTTCTGTTTGGTCTACTTCCATTTTCTTTTAAACTTACAGCTTTCTCTTCGCTTCCATTGTGAAAACCTCCATTCATTTGACGGTCACATCAGTGCGTCACCACCACTGCCACCAACCCGCCCTAACAAAACCCTTTCCTTTAGAAAAACAACATATTACAAGAAGTCAAACAAACAGTCTTCTTGCGAAAACTTCATCACACAGTCATCGTCCCACTGGCAGTCAAATTCCTCGTCGCCGTTGACAAAACCCACTCCCTCCCCGCCATCTTTCTTCTCCTCACGCGCTACCCACGAAACACCTCTCACTACCATCCCGATCCCTACCATGTCCACGCTGGCCATGACCGACGAGTCGTAGCCCGAGAACGAAGAGCCGCAGCTCTCCTCATTGCCGTTGATACTTATGTATGACGAAGACTACTGAAATGTCAAGGACAAGTAAGAGTAGGGGTTGTCTATGAACTTTACTCTGGTGGTGCACGCCATTTCTGACGAGCTGGCGTCTAGAAACTTCACGAGCTCGGCCACCGTATGATCGTCTACCGACAACCACGCCGCAGTGTCCTCACCCACCTCGTCGATGTCGTCCTTCGTCCGTGGACTCTTCACAGCCGAATCTGGAATGGAATTTGTACTTGTACTCTGTGGTTGCTGTGTGGGTCCTACTCATAGATATTGTTCTACATGGTTTATACCACGTGGATGTAAGAGAGAGGAGGAGTCACACAAATTTGGCGGGAAATGTGTATACATATAGATGTTATGTTTAATTAAACAGTTGTTACTCA